>JAYMTA010003079.1:0-15010 GCA_036897625.1 Pelargonium cotyledonis | reverse complement strand
AATTAATGTAGAGCAGGGGTAATTTTGTCTCATCATATAAAAAAGTGTGGATTTATCTTTTGTTGGTGTGGATTTATCACCATCCTAAAGAAAGTGTTTTTGAAGAGCCCTTAATACCTTATTTAATATACTAATGTAATGTTAGCCTCTTTTTTGGTAAAGAGAAGAAGAACAAGAATTTGCTACCTTATTCAATATTTATATTTTCATTTTATCTATTTGCATATATTAGCTATGATTTGACTCTCCTCCTTCCTCCATTTCTTGCATCACAAGCCATGGAAGTTGAAACTGCACACCCCACTTCTCTCAACAGCAACCACTGACATTGGAATTGGAATTGAGAGCACCAAAAAATGAGAAATATTTAATGCATGTAGCTGTAGTACGTGTGAAATACATGCAATGCTGAGAGAATGTTAACCGTCCATCAAAGGCTCACAACTAACATAAGATAGGACACATTACCCCACCCTTGAAAACTAAAGTCATTCAAAAGCACATGATGGGAACCATTTCTCACCAATCACAACCTGCCACCTGCCTTACATGCATTTCACATGTAAAATGGTTACATGTGCCAACGATCCTCCTTTAATTTGCACAAAAAGTATTCAAATACAATAGTTCTATTCTACTTCTCCCTAAGAAATTAAGCATCACTAGAAGCCTAGAACATTTATAAAAAAAAAAAAAAAAAAGGACATTTACAACTTTACAATGTATCCAAGTATAGCCTTTTTCCTGTGTTTTCCACAACTCTCCTTAGAATTAAGGACCAAACTTGCTTCTTTATGGTTATGCAAGATCAATGAAAAATACTGATGAATCAATGTGATACAGCTGATATGGCATCTGATTTGTGATCTGCATCAGCTGTGGCATGTACCTGAGCTGCATATTGCAAGTTCCACAGAACATCCTCGAAAGAGGGACGAGAGGATGCTTCGGGAGCTATGCATTTGTTCGTGATAGAAACCACGATAGATAGCGATTCGTTTGAGCTTGTGGTTAACACCATTGGATCCACCATTCGTTTTCGCCCATCCTGGCTGCTAAAGGATGCCTGCCATTCATATCCACTATAAGGACACAATGCACATTTCATATATCTAATTTAAGCCATTGACAAAGCAAGTGTGTACCATTTCATTTAGCAGAAATGCTTCTTCTTTTCCAGTTACTACAGGCCCAACAAGTGACTCTAGTAATATAAACCCGAAGTGGTATACATCATCATCTATTTTTGCCATTTGCCTGCAACAAAAGAAGCAATGACTTGTGTTTTATACATTTCTAGAAGAGGCCTCATTGACCAAAGATGGTTTATCAAGAAAGTACTTGTGTAGCTCAATATGTAATACAGTTCATAACTTCGACTGAGAAAGATTCGTACCGTGATTTAGGATCTTCTCCCTTTGCCTTCAGAACCTAAAAAAAGACATATCAGTAAAACAGCGAAGAGAACCAAGCAATGAATCAATGAAATGTCAGCAATTTGCGCGCGTAAGGCTAAGAATCATACATACCTCGTGTTTTTCCAACTCTTCTGTGATGACTGATAATCCATAGTCACTCAGCTTTGCAATCCTATGCTCATCAAGCAATATATTGCTTGTTCTCAACCGGTTGTTGTAAAAACCAGGAATGACCCCGGTATGTAGAAAATGGACAGCTTTGGCGACACCAATTAGAATTGCCAATCTATCAGACCATTTAAGCCCTTTTTCTGGTGAACATTCTGTAAATACACACATGAATCTAGATTAGAAGATGTTAAAAATATTAAATAGCATTTTTGAAAATTGGATTCTTGGTTCCTTAAATAGTAAATAACCTTTAAAGCTTCCATCAATACAATAATTCAGGTCAAGATTCATTATGATGTCATACTAACCTGACAGATGTGTTCGATAGTTCCCATTAGGCACGTGTTCGTATACAAGGAAGACATTATTGGCTCTGGAGTCATCTTTGATGTTACCATCAATGCAATGGCCCAAGAAGCCTACCAAGTGTGGATGGTGAAGCTTTGAAAGCAAATCCAACTGTCCTTTAAGGTTTTGAACTGAATGTTTCTTCAGCAAATTCAGGGATCGTATGACAACATATGTCCCGTTCTCCAATTTTCCTTTGTATAGCTGAAAATAAAGCAAAAGATCCATGATGAAGATATTTAATTACATTTCTTCACATGAATAAAGCTTCTAAGAGAATCCAATGACAACTAAACATCCTAAGCAAATTCTAGTTTCTGTAAGATACCTTCCCCGATGAGCCCTCTCCCATAAATGACAGTGAATCGAAGTTTTTAGTGGCTTCTTTCAACTCTTCCAAGGAAAACAATCGACATACTGGTGCGCCTTGTGTCCCGAGCTTTGCTGCTTGAATGAACCCTTGAAAGAATAGGAAACAAGAATCATGATCACCAAATACTAGCAGAGTTTACAAATGCTATAAGAGGTACCAACCACAAACATTTCTTGTATTTCAAAAGGAAATTTATGTATCTACAATAAAAATATCACTTACTGGCATTTGCAAGAAGTCCAGGTGAAACTCCAGTTGGTGCACTATCTTGCACAATCTTTGGCAATATATGTGACTCTAATGACCTTCGCGAATGGCGTCTTTTCCAAAGAAAAATGACCCCCATTGCCATAAGCACTAAAAGAATCAGAGCTCCTATAATGATAGCAACTGACAAACCAATTTTCCCTCCATTGGATTGTTTCTTCCTAGCATCATCTTCTTTGCAGAACAATGCTTGTTGCTGATCTTCAGAATCAGTGGAGAAGCAGTTTCCACCAAGTTTAACAACTATGTCATCTGAAGGACTCCCCAAGCAAAAAGGAAGTTCACCCACTAACTTGTTACTAGAAATATCAACAAACCCAAGTTTGCTACCACAATTTAGATCAGCTGGAAGTGGACCACTGAGCATATTGGATGCTAAATTTAGATAACTGATGTTTGGCAAAGAGAACAAGCTAGAGGGTGGAGTTCCGGTCACATGGTTAACCGAGAGATCAAGATGTTGAAGCTGTCCCAACTCGCCAAATTGATAAGTAATGTTGCCCGAAAACGAGTTCTTGCTAAGAAGAGCTGTTATGAGCCCTTTGGGCATTGCAGGCAGCTCAGAATCAAAACTGTTCTCTCTTAAGTCCAATACATGCAAGCTACTTAAATTGCTCAAATCTGGTAATTTACCAGAGAGCTCATTGTGGGACAATGCAATATCAGTGAGTGTTGTAATTTGACACAGTGAAGGAGGAAACTGACCCCTGAGGCTGTTGCTCTTCAAGCTCAAAATGGTTAGGTTTGACAATGAATCCAACCCATCTGGCATGGTATCATTGAAGTAATTGTCATCAAGTGTTAAAGTCTGAAGCATAACCATTGCAGATATCTTGGGAGGAATGGAACCAAAAATGGAGTTAGAGCTCAAATCCAAGAGTTCAAGTGAAGATAGCCTATGAATCTTATCAGGAAGTGGTCCCCAAATCCCCAAAGACACTAAGCTAAGAACCCTTAAGCTGGTTAGTCTTGACAATGTGGTAACAAAAGAATCAATGGAAAAACTTTGAGATAGAGTCTGATTGGGAACTGCAAAACCATTGAAGTCACTGACCTTGGCAAGCTTGTCACCCATTATTTTGAGCTCAGTGACAGAATTGTCTTGGCATTTGATGCTCATATGTGCAGAGGAAGGAATGAAACACATGTCCCCATCATAATTTTCCCAGGTTTCTAATGGCAAAGGGTACTCCAAATGCTTCCTCAACTGAAGCAGAACTTGAGTTTGAGAAGCTTGCAATTCATGGCTACTTGGGATAATAAAGCAAGCCCAGAACAGGAAAACCAAGTGCAAAGGTCCCATCTCCATGGCCATGAGTTCACAAATCTGCAGATTTGGTTGAGCAGAATGAAAGACAAATCTCAAAAACTCCCTATGAACTAAGCTTGAGTACTGAGTTCAGGAGAAACAGAAACAGACCCATTGAACTGAATCATCAGCAAAAGAGAAGTATAGATGCAATTTGGTAGTGGAAAGAGTAGTGGTTTCCTGGTGACAAGTCAAAGTCAAAGAAGCCAAATTCAACACACAGACCCAACCTGGGTTGCTCCTGAAACAACTAACAAAGACCCTTAAAGCAGGGAAATCAACCTGAAACCCAACAACCCAGTAAGGCAAAAACTATGGAAGAGACAAAAAGGCAATGTTCCCAGGAAAATCAACAAGGTTGAGAAGATTGAGGAGTTGTTAATGTGTGAGAATGTTTTTGAAGGCAATTAAGATGAGAGAAAAGGGTATATTACAGTATATAATGAATGAGCTGAGAATGAGTATGGGAATGGAGGAGAAGATAGTTGAAAAAGGCCACACTCAACTCTTCATCATTACATTACCAGGGACATACCGACATACAATACTCTGGTAATTAAGGCATTTACTGACTGACTGCTAAATTTGAGTGTTTAGGTTGTGTGCTCTGTGTTTCACAGTACAGCTAAGGGATTGGTACTCAGTTTCTTTCTTTTCTTGTTAAAGGACAAGAAAGAGAGAGAGAGAGAGAGAGAGAGAGTAAAAAAAACACAAGTTGCTGCTGTGTGTGGTATGGTATTGTTACTGGGATTTGCAATTCACATGGCTGGGTAAGAGCTTCTTTCTTGCTTTGTTTAAGGCAGGGCCCAAACCATATTATATAATTATATGGCATGTCCTGTATACAAATGTTTGTTTAAATTGATTGATTAAAATGAATTTTAAGTATGATGGGCATGCATGGGGGTGGGATGGTTGCAAGTTTCTGTCACTAACAATATACAAGATTAATTATGGTCCAGTCTGTTAATGTCATCACTAATAGTGATTATCTTAATCACTGAAAAGTACTAGTTGAAGCAAGGAATGGAGTGGAGACAGCCTGGTCTGGTGCTTGGTTGCTAGTGGTATAGAGGAGCCAAATAAGACCAAACCAAAAGAATCCCATGAACAAAATTCCAAAGTATTTATTAAAACCATCAAAAACCCACCTCACCTCCAGTCCAGATCTGTCCACTCCTGCATGGCTTTTGCTGCATATTGTATATCACTCCTCACCTTTAATGCTTTGTCAAAGAGAATAAACAGAAAAGACTACAGAGACTCAGCTGAGAGCTGAGAGAGGGGTGCTCTTGCCTCTTTCTTTATGTTATGTTATGTTGTGTTGCTGTTTGTTGATTTTCACTTTTGACTAACAAAAATGTATTGTGGGTTTATGGAAATCTGTGGGTGTGGTGTGGAGATGTTGCTTGGATTTTTCAGATTCTGATTAGCATCCTTCTTATTAATGCATTTGCATTAATAAGTATTTGCATTCTCTTTTACTAATGTGTTTTTGGTTTGTACTTTGGATTCAATTCAACTATGAATAATCAATTTTACATAGGACAATTATTGGTGAGAGAGATGAAGATTTCCACAACTCACCACTGTGTAGAGATGGATATAGTGGGGCCTCCTAGAATTAATAGATAAATAACCATGTTGGTTTCAACTTTAAAAGCAAGTTTTAGTGTGGAAGTTAGTGAAACTCACTTCTTCTTTTTTAATCACAATCACACTAACTTTCAAATCTTCTTTCCTCAACTTCAATGCAACACCACATGATGAGATGCTAAACAAATTGGTCCACTTTTAGCAAATTTAGTACTAGCATTGATTCATGGTCAATGAATAATTAGTAGTAATCAAAACTGAATTGTGGTAACAAAGATTGGGCAACATGAGAGACATATGAATGAGACAAGAACCATTTTATGGGGAAAAGCAAAAGCAAATGATAATAAATGGTGGATATTGGCATATACCTATGGAAAAATATTATTTGTCTTCAATATTGTACAAAATTTTATGTACGGAATGATGTGGCAGTTTATGTGACATACAACTATTTTATATTTTTGTGATTTAAAAATAAATTTAAATAATAAAAATCCAACATATATAATATCATCACCCTCCTATAAATTTTAAGCGTGGAGTATCCAATTTATAAGACATGACGTACACGTGGCGTATCAACTTATTGATGAATTAAATAATGTATCATCTCTTATTGTTTGACACATCATTTTGTACAAGAATATTTGTACAAAATTTGAGACATACAACATTCCTCATACTTATGTGATAAGTCACAAGCTAAAATGTTATAAACAGAAAATGAAAATAACAATTGGAGATGGACCACTTTATGGTTGCCATGAGAGGCAAAGAGCTATGACTGTTGTTAATGTATCAAAAGCTTGGCATCCTTCTTTATCCAATAACTCCCAACAGCCCCACCTTAATCATCATCATATTCAGCTATGGCATTCTAGTTGAAGATAAGGTGCACATGTGGGTGGACCCCAAAAACTTGTCGTCATGACTCAATTTGTCATCTCTAGGTGTAAGAGCTAATTGAATTACAATCACACGGAGCCTTTTCGATTGATGCACATATCAATCCTCGGGAAACCTAGGAGCAAACGCGTGTCTAGTGTGAATTGTTTCGTAAATAAAACATTATTTTATGAGTTACACAATAGCGGAAATTCTCTTTTTCTTTTGATCCCAAAATCTCCCTTCCCGCCTAATGAGATCCGAATCTACGGTGTCTTAAACTATTTAGTCAAGCCGGGCAAAACTAGTACTATATATATATATATATATTTGAATTTGACCAAAAAGAAAGATAAGCAACTCAAAATGTATGTGGTGTGGGGCATGAAATTTGGCAAAGTAGATTACTTTGAACTAAGATGATAGAGGTGAATAATATGACAACAATAGACACATTTATAGGACTTTTCTTCAACTTCGGCTCAACTTTTAAGCTAAAAACAAAACCCATTGATCTTATTAATAGGCACTGTATAGGGCTGGGCCTCACTGCTCTTTAAGACACCTACCCCAAATTCTTTCATGAGGGTAGGGTCAAGACATGATGTGTGGTCAATGTTGAAAACCCTAATAATTGATGTTCATTTGTCCCTGTCAAATCATCAAATACCTAAATCAACATCACTACCATATAGTGAGGGCAAGGAAAAGAGCATTTACATCAAATAAATACATGAGAATTGCATTCTACAAGGATCAATAAACCTAATGTCGCAATATAAAAGTCTGTAAGCCGGTTGTTTTAGTGTAAGCTCTATACAAACCAGAATATGTTGACCCATGTCGGAACAATAGCAAAAGGACGTGTAATGGTCCCGGTCACAAATTTCCAACAACAAAAGAGAAAACGCCTCAGATATTATCTTTTCCGAGACACTCAGTCATAATCTGTGGCTAAAGCTTTCCTCTGACAACCCATAACTCATAAACAGCTACCATTTCTGTTTGTTTGTTACTGTCCTCAACGCAGAGACAACCAAAGTAAACAGTCCACTAATTGGATCCAATCCATCCCATTGTCTGAGATGTTTGAAGGTAGCTAAGTCCAAATGTGGATTGTGCAATCAGGAAAATGCGCATAAGAAGTTTATTTGAGCTCAGCCCAATATTATTAGGATTTTTCATGCGATTGCGAATTTAAATCCTACTGAAAAGATGGAAAGGGCAAAGTAAAAGTGACAGCTGTCCGCGTCATGTAAACACTTCTATTACAGACCCTCTAAAAGTATCTCCAAAAAGCTTCATCAGCTAAAACATAACACTAAAAATATACTCTGAACTCGTTAAATTTGCTCAAATGTAGAACAATGTGTATGTATAGTACTGATGCAACAATATACATGCCTTTGCAACAATCTTTCCATGCTGAAGAAAAATACCAAAAAGTATGATCATATTATTGCTTCTCTAATATGTCGGTGGTTAATATATTCATCAAGTTAAACCATTGTCTTGCATCTTCATGTCTAAGGGTGGAGACTAGGATGAAATATAAGGAATTATATATCATTTACCAGAAATGCGGTTCCGATTTTTATAGAGATGGTCATTCCTTGTTATCTGAACAAGATTCCAGATAGGATATTACAAGATCAGCTGCTCTGCATCCAGAAGCTATTGATTTCCCAACCGAGAGTCCATCTTTGTGGTTACCTACCATGGTCACAGTTGCACCACAAATAAGAATTACGGAAAGCTAGCAATAGCAACAATTTTTTTTTTTTTAGCATCAATTGAACATCACAAAATGGAATAGACAGAAGCCATTCCTACTCCCAAAAATCTTGCCAAAAATTAGTACTTGACCACAAAGAATATAAATGAGACCACTAACAGGCACTTCAAGTAAAACATCTAAATGAAAATTGATCTCTAGCCTCACAATTGAACCAACAATTTCCTTTCTAAACTGTAATGGATTGATTGGACGGAAGACCATAGTGCAGCAGGAGGTTACTAATTACAAGATCCTACATCTCAAACCAGGGATTGATGAATGAATACCTGCATAGAAGAATCCGGGAAGGTTTTTCTCCATCTTTTCTATTGCTTTTAGGACTGAACCATAGTTATGCCCATACAACGGAAATGCTTTACTCCAATAATAATGGCTGCCATCATCATAAACAAACAAGAGATTCAATACCGGTAAACACATCCCTTAACAGTTTCCTTCACACCAAAAGATAGAGGTCGAGAAATAAATGAATGCTAATAATCATATGTGTACATACTTCAGAAATGTGGGCTCCCCCTCTGCTCCCAACAACTGTCTAAGGTCGGAAGTAACTACCTGCTTCAGCTCATCTCTAAAACAACAATAAACAAAAGAAGAAACAATGGGTTTTTAAAATAAATGGATAGGAAATGAAGGTTAGTGGTAAAGGTGGCTAAATTTTTATTTATAAAAATAAAAAACGCATTCCACACTTTGAAGCTTTTGCTAGTTCCTTGTTTCGACTTCCCCCAACAAATGTTGTGTATAGATATAGGTTGTTAGGTGCACGGTCTGGAAACATCATAGATGAAAAGAGTGTACCTGCACACAACAGATTATGTAATTTGACCAATCAAGGAAGAAGATTTAAATATACTTAATTGTAGAGACACTGCAGAGCTTTACCAAGGGTTTTTAAACCATTTGCTTGTTCTTTTGAAGGAACAAGAACTCCAAATCCTTCCAAGGGTCTTCTGACATTCTCTTTCTTGAAGGCAGTTATGATGACTGATAGTGGCATATAACTCACCTACAAATAAAAATATGAATAAAACAAATCAATATGAGTGCTACTACACTGATAGAGAGCACAACAGTTGGGGAAGTTTTTTGTTCACAGCATTTTTTATCCAGTTTTCAGGTTACATTTTCACATAACCATAGGAACGTACAAATTACAAGTTTAGCTATGCAACTGGAAAATGCATCTCAAGATGGGTGGTTGCTTTCACAAATGTGAATATAAATGAATAAGATGGGAATGTCAACTGTTGCCAGAGAAAGATGACCAAACATGACAGTCAGAAACGTTCTAAAAAATACTACTACTAGATCATATCAGCCACTTCTTTGTCAAGGCAGTGTATTAGTATCCAGGAACATTTTCTTCATAACAAATGTTTTTAAAATTTATTTATTAATTTAGAGGCTTATCATGACTGATTTCCACAAAGAGTGAGGAGGAATTATGCCCGAATGAGCATCATGCTGTGGCACACTATATTACGGTATCTACTTGTTTGGATATTCTTTAAGAATATCTAGTTCCTTCTTCCTACCCAGGAATAACCAAATAAAGTTGAACGGGACTTGCCAGTTAAGGAGAATATAAAGGCACCACTTTTCATTACCATTATCTTCTACAAAATGTATTGCATGCTATACCTTTTTCTTTCATGCATCTAATTGTACAAGGATATCAATAAAATGATGATGTATCCTTGAATACATTCGCAAGAAAATGATGACATCTCTGAACATTAATAAATAAGTTCATAAATGTTAAAGTCACACCTATGGAGTACATACCTCAGGTATAAAGTCCAACGGAAAGAGGTTTCCTCTATTTGTAATCTTCATTTCCTTCACATTACATAGAGGAGCCTAACATAAAAATATATAGTCTCAGTGAACAGAGAAAAGACACGCCATTGCAATGCACAAACGTGTGTGTTAGTGTATGAGTTTTGTTAGGATAATGCTGAAGTTAAAGTCAACGATATATAACATGAGATATATACGTCATAAAGGATATGTCATTTCTATTAATCCAACTCAGAAGTGGCAAGAACAAGTGTCTGATAACAGTGACAAGGTACATGCCAATTATCCTTCTTGTGCTTTCATGCTTGTTTCCAGCAGCAGCCAACGTCAGAAACATCTTACCTTCTTTGGAGTGCTAAATTAAACTAATGTTTTGCAGTAAACATTCAGAATAGGATAAAATACGCGACCAAATCTGTAACTAAGAATCATACTAACCGTCATGATTACAGCATCAAATGCTGAACCTTGCAACTGCTTGTCGTAGTTAGAAGCATAAGAAACTGACCAATTATCTGATGTAGACTCCCCCTTGTTACCATAAGATAATGACAAAACCTTGGACTTTAGTCGGAGATCATCTTTACCAAGCTCTTTGCACAACATGTCAGTAAGTGTCTGCAAAACAATGCATCATGCAAGATATGAACACAACAAAGCCAGCATCTACCATATGGATGGAGTACATTCACGTTTGGTAAGCTATATAGAGATAATTACGAGTTACATTTTAGGCAATTCCTAACATAAAGATAGTGAGGCAAAGAGTTTGACTCATCTATATAAATTCCAACATGATGTTCAAAAGAGAATGAGATCAAAGAAATAATCTGAGCACAGATTTTGCCAAACTGCTTAGTAATGCTCGCACATGTACAGCAAGAAGAAACAATTACACAGAACTAACTTAAGAAACAACTTTGGGACTGTCAGAAGGAAATCTTAGGCATTAGGCATTACCTGCATTCCACCCTCAAAGGAGAATGAACCGCGCTGAGGCTTCTTTTTACCTGAAGTATCCTTCGATTTTCTAGTTTCTTTTTTGGCTTCTAACTTTGATTTGACTGCACCAACTATAACAGAACCATACCTAATAGAATAGAAAAACTGTCATTGATGCTTACAACATGATCATTGTCCATATAAAGAGATTTCATTGCAAGCTGGGGCTATGAGGTCCAAAGTGAACACAGACTAAATCTGAGGTTTCAACCACTGATATGTTTTCTTGAGTACTCTAGCCATTGGCCAACAACCAGGCAGGTTAATAACAGCACAATTACAGGGAGGACTACAACAACTCACTCACTGTTAGTTTTACACTGGTAAGTCCACTTCTTTTCTAAAAGTGTGTTTTAAGAAAAATGGGTTTGAGCAGTCAGTGAGGGACATAGGGCTATAACATAGATCGGCAAGAAAACATCTTCATCTTTCATTATAAAGCCTTCATATAATTGCTAAACAAAAGGAGGCACAATTTTGAAGACTGTGGGTGAGATAACTTATTGTCAAAACATTTCTGAGGTTTATACTAAGTAGAAGAAACGAGTACAACCAGTCAATACGGAATGAAACAAAATAGAATAGATATAAACTCGACACCCATATTCAGTTTTACATTGCACATCAAGTGGGAGTCCAAGAGACAATTACTCCCCAGTCAAATGAAAGGTTATACCTGGATTAATCTAATCTGGCATCATTAAAACAATGCAATATCTTTTTCACAAATAATTTGTTAAAATTCCTCCAACCCAAAAGCTTAAGCTTAAAGGTGAAGGGTTCAACTAGTATGTACAGAAATCACAATCTACACATTTAATCGATGTGGAATAACATCTTCTGCAAGTGGACCGGATACCATATATAGAGGTTATACAATCAAGCCATAGGCCAAAACCAAAACATGCTCGGATATCAAGTTAAATTTCCTCCAACCGAAATGTCTAATCTTATAGGTGGAGGGTTCAACTGGTATTGACAGATAATACAATATCCACAACATTTAATAGATGTGGGATAACATCAACATAATTTATATTATTTAAGCATAGGCAAATGGTATAATTCTACCCAGCATGAGCCAACAAACGCCTATATTAGCCTAAAGAATAATAATCGGAAACTCATAGAAAAATATCGGCATAAATCATGATGCAAAATCAGTAAGAGAACAATTGCATAGTTATACCTTTTCTCTAGATCCCATAACTCTGGAAAAGCATGGCACATCTGTTTGACAAAATCACAAGGAATAGTAAACAATTTATAAACAAATAAACAGGAACAAAACCAACAGCTCCATGTTAAAACTCATAAATTATAATAACTTGTGAGGCCAATTCACTAAAAGTTGTAGCTTTTAAAAAGCATACCTAAGCCCTTTTCTCACTTAACCTGAACTTGCAAATTATACCATCAGGGCATGACACAAGCAGAACAGGTTTACAACAAACCATTTTTTTAAATAAAGAAAATAAAAGTTAATAAAGACAATACTCACCGAAAGAGAATGAGGATCTCCTGCGCTTGTACCCGCAACAAAAGGGTCAATAAGATACTCAACAACCTTACAAGACAAAACATTAACCATCAAGAACGACATCAAACAATTACACTAACAACTGCAAAGCTTTTGAATATGTTACATGCACAAAACAAATCATTAAATAAATGACAGAACTTGAGAATATTGTGTTGTGGTGGTGGTGGTGGTGGTTGGAAAGGGGCAAGTATCACGGTTTCATCACTACTATATGCAAAAATTACCTCGTTTCCAAAATGACGCTGAAAGAAGCCACCCACACTGCAGAAAACAACTATACAATAAGATCACATCATAAATAAATTAACAAGGAAGAAGAAAAAGAAAATCTACGGAATCGCAAGGAGTTGTAACCACAAAGGAGAATTGGTTCGTCACCTTTCCTCCATCTTATCATTATATACTTTTGAATTGTAAGTTTTCTTCCACAGAAATGGTTCCAGTATGATTTTTAACTGAAAACACAGAAAACCACTCAATAAGTGGGCATAGTTCCAAATATTAGAAAAATGCAAAAAAAAAATTAAGCTTAACCATGAGCACAACTACACAAGTATACAGAAAATAAGGAGCCCTTCTACTAGGGTCCACTATCCACAATTACTCTTTCTACTAAATGCTTTGAAAATAAAAATGCACGGAAGAAATATTTCAATGTTTCCGGAACTATCCCAGAAACAATTTTCTCTTCATAAAAATAGAAACAGAAGTAAATAGTATCCTGGATTTCGGATCATGTTATCAGTTATAATGAGCACATACTGGAAAGAGACTTAGTGACATATGACTTAACTTGTAACGGAAGCATCATATATACGAGCTAGATATTTGGAAGCACTTAAAATCGGCAGCACTAGATAAAAACTTCATGGTTGACTGAAATGTGGAGTGTGCCTAAAAAGTGTTATGGAATACAAACCTTTGATTTTGCCGAAAGAAAATTGCTCTTGATCAGAGCAACAGGATCTGTGGGTATCTGACAAAAAAAAAAGTACCCTATGGTTAATGTGGAAGTGAGGCACATACAACAGCTGCATATGAAAGAAACATTGAACAGATAAAGTTACAGAAAAATATTCCATATACTCATCCATTACAGGTGCAATAGGCAGGACATACCATTACAGGCACCCCATCTCTCACGATATACCTTTTGTTTTGTGATAATGGCTGCAACAAAACAACATTCAATTTAATCAGAAATTAACCTAATCCAAAGCAGACATTAAGAAACATAGATTTGCTAATTGTCAACTTCAAAGTGGCAGCACTTCACTTCGTAACTCAAAGATCAAGCAACCCAAAACTGCTACACTATCGTATATTCATATATGAAAAGATGCAATCCATAGCCACAACTATCTCCCCCTTCTCTCTCTCTCTCTCTCTCTCTCTCTCTATTCCTTCCCTAGGCGCCAACTCTTGAAATAGTTTGATACAATTCAGAAACCCTTACAAATTGCTGCTTTGCTCGCAACCCAGTGTCATCAAGCAAACTCTTGACCTCCATTTCAGCCTCGGTCTGCACAAGGTCAACTAAACTTCAGTGTCCCAATCCATAATAAAAGCACCATCACAGAGTCATAGTAATTCAACAACCATAATCTGAAAATTCCTGATTTCTCCATTTTCACAACCAAAGAAAAGAAGAACAATACCATAGTATTTGCTCCCTCGTCCCAAATAAGGCCATTCCGTGAAACAGTCCTCAACTTCCCACCAGCTCTTCCTTCAGCCTCAAACACCGTAACATCCAAACCACGCGATTTCAACTTGTACGCAGCCGCAAGTCCACTTCAAAATCACAACAAAACGTCACCGGCATTAAAAAATTAAGCACATCAATAGCAATATCTCGAGCAAGATCAGTGAAGAAGCAAAATTCACGATCCTTGACGCACTGACCAAGCACGAAACCATACCTAACACCAGCACCAACCACAGCTACTCTCCCGGTGGAACCTGGAAATTTCAAAATTCAAATTCCAAACATCGATTTCTTCTCAATTAAGAGCCAATAATGGATAAAACTGGCATCAATTTCAACAAAAATTATATGAACAAATTGCGTAAAGTTGAGATAGATAGTAACTTTGCTTATCTTCTTTGGTAGCAGAGGCCATCGTCATGAGTTTTTTGGTCCGTTGTAGCACAGTGTCCGTGACGACGACCCGTTGTTTTGCAGAAGATGAAACAATCGGGTTGTTGGAGTGTACGGGAGAGATATTGATAGTGTGGAGCAAGTGCATAACCATTATCTAAAATTTGAGACGAAATTATCAAATCAGAGCCGTCGATGTTTTGGCTGGTTTGGGGATGAAGGAAGCGGAAATGATGGAGAGCACAAATGGACGGTGGATGGAGTGGATACGATACAGGCGGTAGATTTATTACAAACCAACGGCGAAAGGAATTTAGCAGATGAAGACTGGTCTACTGTACTTTTGGTAATGTTTTTTTTTTTTTTTTTTTTTTTTCTAAACCATGGGGAAGT
>JAYMTA010003078.1:0-15014 GCA_036897625.1 Pelargonium cotyledonis | reverse complement strand
TTCTTCTGCTAAAGACATTGTTCTTCGTATTCAAAGTTTTGTATTGTCTCTGGTTTTCTGTATTGACAGAAATTTCTCTGTGTCGTTTTCTTTTAGTTCTTGGGTTGCAAACCCGGTCCAGAATTTGGCCTAGAATTGTGCTTTTCTTGTATTTTTATTATTCGTTTTAATAAAAGTTACCGATTGCAGATAAAAAATAATAATAATAAATAAATAAATACAGTTATCATTTTTGTTTGCTTGGCCTGCAATGCTTTCACTTCAGCATCTCATGAGAAGATCCGCCAAAATAAATAAATAAATAATCCATATCTCTAGAAGCAATACCTACCCAGTGCAATGCAATGAAACTAGCTCACCAACTTATATAAATATACCATTCTTGTTTGTTTTGCTTTCACATCACTCTTACTATTTGTTTCTTCTTCTTCTTCTTCACCATCTTTCTTTAACTCTCAACATTCCAAAACAAAACAAAACAAAACAAAAATGGCGACCAAATTAGAAGAAAACAGAGCATTTCAAGACTCAGACTGTGATGAAGCAGAGGAGACACTCTCTCTTTCTGATCTCCCAATCTACAGCACCACCATTGACACTCATGCAGCTGCGAATCACCGTCACCGTCGTCATCAAGAAGATTTCGAGTTCTTCAGCGAAGACTTCACCGCCTCCACTCGCCGCCGGCCACCGGACAGCATCGTCTTCTGCGGCAAAATCATCTATCCTTTCCAAGAAGTGGTTCTCAAGCAAAAACAAGAAGATTCCGGCGATCGCAAGAACAGTCGGAGTTGGATTTTCCGGTGGAAATGGAACACTTCGTTTGCTAAATCGAAGTCCACCGGAACTGACAGGCCTGGGTTGTCGGTGCAGAAAGTGTCCGTACGGTCAAAGTCGAATTGGTGGCAATTGTTTGGGTTGGGGAACTTTATGCACCTTCCGGCGCCGGAGATGGAGCTCAGGGACATCAAGAAGAGGCAGCGTCGCCGGCGCCGCCAGGTTGTGGTGGCCGCCGACGTTATGGGAAGAAGAGATGGTAAAGGTTTTTGGGGTTTATATTGGTAACTAGAGGAGGAGAGATATATTATCATTTACTTGTGCTCCACGCAAGGTCTTGTTTCGTTACATTTGTTTGAAGTGCCACAAAATTTCAAGTTTATCTTATCTAAAGATTTTTATCCGTCATACTTATAAGTTATGAGTATGGTCTATTATTTCATGATTTATAGTATATATTATGGTTGATCGATTTTGCTATTACATGTCTATTGGTTATGATTGAAAAGTCAAATGTTGAATATGTCGTGGGTTAAAGCAACACATCTTTCAGACATTCATCGTGATATGTGCGTTTAAATTTGATAAGAAGTGGATTGCTAACTCACTATCGAGACCGAGCCCACGCTCACCATTTGAGCATACACAAGAGCGTCTGCGTGTGATCCCGCGACAGAGCACATGATTGCTAGCTCTACTCAACTTCAAGTCGTAAATGCTCATGAAAACTCCAATTGACAATACGCCAAAATTCAAAAGCAGCTCAGCATATAAGCCCATAACAATTAAAAATGCTATAGCCCATCGAATATAAAATTCAAATGCAATTGATCTTATTCTTATGGTAAATGAATAAGGTCCAAATTACATCTTGAACTATTCAATTCGTGCAATCTTAGTCCATCAACTAACAAACGTGCAATTTTAGTACATAAATTATGTAAAAGAGTCAGTTCAATTTAAACGTTTTCAAAAATCTAGTCATTTAAAAACATTCCGTCAAATTTGTTAACGAAACCGTTAAAATTACAATAACAAAATATTTTTAATACTAAATTGAAAACGTGAAAATGATTAATATTGAGAAAAATGTTCAATTTAGTCCCTGAGATATCCAGTTTGTGTCATTTTAGTCTCTCAAATATCAAACGTACTAATTTAAAATATTTTTTATTGTAATTTTAACGGTGTTAACAAATTTGACGAAATGTCCTTAAATGACTCAAGTTTTGAAAACATTTGGGATAATTTGGCTCGTTTGCATAACTTGTGTACTAAATTGGCACGTTCGATAGTTTAGGGTTTAAATGACACGAACTGGATAATTCATGGACTAATTTGAATATTTTACTATGTTTCGACCCAATTTAATCTTTAATATTTTTATAAAAATCCAAATAGTCATTGATTTTTCAAAATTGATCCAATTTGGTTCCTAAACTTTTAAGTTCAGAGACCAAATTGAGTCAATCTTTGAAAATACAATGACCATTTCGGGTCTTTGAAAGTTCACAAACTATTTTATATTAAAGAATTTAAGAAATTAAATTGGTTTGAAACATGAAAGTTCAGTGACAAAATTAGCTAGATTTTTTTACATGTTCTTAACAAATAAACAGCTTCGAAATTAGCTAACATGTTCACATATAGTTCACTGAGGCATAACAATTTCCATCAATCTCGTGGAGGCGATCTTTAAGACACTTCAATCGATGTACAATAACAAGATGGTGGACGAGATCATGTGAAATCGATAGATTGGAGGGTTGTAAGGGGAGTTATCTTCCATGCTGGCGGCAGCAAAGAGAAAGAGATCACGTAAGTTGTTTTAACGTGTGTTTGAGAACCATCATTTCGTTTGAAATGTTAGATTTGAGATAAATGAGAGATGTTTGAGAACTACAAAAATTTGGACTTGGATATGAGTCAAATCTAAAAGCATTCAAAACATGCATAGATCGAATATGAGAATTTAAATGACAGCTTATACCTTGTCATTTGAAATTTTCTGGTTTTGTCAAACATTATATTTGTATTTGGAATACAATATTTCAAATCTAAAATTTTAAATTATGAATTTCAAATCAAATTAAGGTTCTCAAGTGCAATTGTGAAATAAAATGAACCGAAGAAAAGGAATGAAATGGTTTATATATATATATTAAATTAACATAGATCGGACAAAATGAGTTTGGAAAATTTTATAAAGTTCTTATGATTTTAAATAGGGATTGAGGATTCTAAGCCAAAATTTATTTGGCTCAGGCTAAGCCATGAATGATGTGATTGACACATTATTAAAATTCATGGAGCCCGACGGGTTGCTCTGCTCCCACCAATTCACTTGGGTGGGTATAAATAAAGTTTAATGAGGTCTCACCAACTCATTGATTTTAGCTAAAGCTAAGTCATAAAAAGCTTGGCTTAGATTCCTTATTCTCTTTAATATATATATATATATATTGATGAACATGTGTTCATTAACCTCATGGAGTACATATAAGCAATTACTTCTTAAATAAATGGGTGAGGTTTAACCAAAAGTGGTTATAGATTTGTCTAGGTAAATATATATATATACTATAAAATCTAAAAAAAAAACAGGTTTATAATGCATTTTAGAGTGTCACATCATCAATTTTTTAATTTTAGCACAAATTTTTACATAATTATAAAATTAACACTAATAATTTTAGAAATTTATCTCTAAATTAAAATAATGAATTAGTTAAAAAATAATTTATAATTATTAAATTCGGTTAAATTACCCGTGCATCGCATCGGTGTATAAACTAGTTTTACATAATATGTGTTGAATTGGATGTTACTTTATTGACTCGTTTTCAGGACTTTTTGTAACTTTTTTCTTTTCTTTTCTTCACAAATAACCTTTCTGACCGTTTCGAGTTTGGTAAATGTAGAATAGTTTTGATTTTGACTATCAATGAGTTGATTCATGAGTTCACACAATTTATTTCTAAATTAGTCTTTGATTGCTCAAACTTCAAACACGCTTTTGAAGATTTTAGTCACAAAAAATATAATATGACTATTAAATTGAAATAGTATATTAAATGATTTAATTTTATCATAATTTATATATTTAACTTGCAAAGCTAATAAGAACGTAGGAGCTAATTAATCTTCACGTCTTAATATGAGTATTTCTTAATCATCATTCGTTTAAGTAAACTTTACTATTCAAGATAAACAAAACTGTGAACATATATTATGATAAAAGATTTTTTTTTTTACGTGCTTGGGAAATTTCATGGTCAACAGAAAAACCCGTGAATATATTTTGGTTTATGAAAAAAAAGAACATAAATTACAAAGGGTTAATTGTTTCCAGGTCTCCTGTACTGTCTTTTTATTTAGAGTTAACCCATGTACTCCGACTTTAGTCGTTTCAAACCCTGCACTGTATTTTTTTATTATTTCAACCCCTGAAACCTGCTATAGCCGGTTGACCTATGCCACGTCACCGATTGTGCCACGTAAGCATGCCACGTCAGACGTCCAGCGTGACTAATGTATGGGCCAAAACTAAAAAAAAAAACGAGTCCAGGGAAGTCTTGAAGCATTTCTCCCAAATAAAAATAAAATTTTGTAATTAATTTGTTTGTTCTCTTCAAGCTTTTTATGACATATCAAAAGGTTAGTGGGCACATGAAACTTTTTTTTCGGTGCCGTTGGATTTGAAAGTGATTGGGAGTAAAGCCATTGTGATTGGCAATGAGCGGGTCTCCATTGGGGGTCACAAAAAATGTCATATTTTTTTTACAGTTAGGGAAGAGCCAAATCCGAGACTTGTGTTTCAGTTCGGCGGCGAGCTGGAGTGTAGTACTCAAGTTTGTTAGATTGAAGGGAACAAACGGCAGACGATTTTCTCTTACAAGTTCAGTTGCAGATACTCCGATGATCGAAATTTGAGGAAGGGAGCAGAGTGAAATTTCGCCCCTTAATTTATATTTAGTTTTTTGCATTTTTTCTATAAAAAATTATCTGTAAAACTCTTTTAGATTTTGGCTTTCTTATACTAATATATAAAAAAACTTTATTATAGGTTTTGTTGCAAGAAAAAGAGTTTTATATGCCCACTAAGCTTATGATATGCCATAAAAAAGCTTAAACAAAACAATCAAAATTATTTACAATTTTTTATTTATTTTTATTTGGATGAAATGCTTCAAGACCCTTTGGACTCGTTTTTTTTTATTTTTTATATAGTTTTGGCCCATACATTAGCCACGTTTTGGACGTCTAACGTGGCATGCCTACATGGCACAAATAGTGACATGGCATGGGTCAACCGGCTATAGCAGATTTCAAGGGTTGAAATAATAAAAAAGTACAATCCAGAGTTCAAAACGACTAAAGTCGGAAGATATGGGCTAACTCTAAAGAAAAGACAGCCTAGGAGACCTAGAAACAATTAACCCTATTACAAAAGACTACTCAAATAGGACAACAAGTCCACAAACTAAGTTTCAAGTCGTGAACAACGTGAGATCATTTGACTAGAAAATAAAATAAAACCACTCCAACTAGATAGTACACAGTGTTAAGAGTTAAGACCATGATGTCCTCTTGCTGCTTTTCTAGATGACTTGTGCAACAAGCACAGTCAAATCTTCTCATTTTTCTGTTTCTTGCTTCCACTGCCAAGAAAATACAAATACTACTATATCATATATATATATATATATCCTACATTCAATCTTCCCCAACACTTCACCTCAGTACACATTTGGTACCTTTTGTCTCTCTTACATTACTACCAATCATCTCTGCAACTACAATGGCTATTGCCAGAGACTTTTTCTCAGAATACCCACAAGAAGAAAACAGAGTAGGCTATCAGGATGATCTGGATGAAGCACAAGAAACACTCTCCTTGTGTGATCTTCCCATCTACAGCAATCCAGCTGATTGGGAGGACACCTCCAAAGTGGATCGGAACTTATCGTCATCTGACGATGACGATCGAGAATTCTTCGAGTTCTCCAGCGAAGACGTCTCTGCTTCGAATTACAAAGCAGAGAGCATCATTTTCTGTGGGAAGCTCATTCATGCCAGAGCGCAACACCCAGAGGTACCAACCACCCACAAGAGCACACAAAAGCCGGAAACAAAAACCAATCCTAAACAGAAGTCCAAGAAAAGAGGTGTTTTTGGACGAAAATTGAGCTCAAGCTCCACTTCTATGCTGGCATCTCCAGCAAAGTCGAGGTGGTATTTGTGTATGTTTGGGCTAGTAAGGCTTCCAGCGGAGATGGAGCTAAGAGATATCAAGATTAGACAAAGTCGCAGGAGTCCGGTGCCAATGTTTCAGTCACGAGAATACAGTAGAGAGATGGTTAGTGGCGATGGGAGCAGAGGGAGAGGGTTGTGGGGGATGCTGAGGGTTTTGGGGTCAAAGAGCAGCCACCATGCAAACACCATGGTTAGGGCCTCTTTTGCTTGCATTTAGCAACTGTGAGGAGGATTGTAACTCACACTTGCTAGGCAAAAACAGAAAAAAAATATTATCAAATTCATTACCAATGCATTTTCTAAAACCAACATGGATTAAACAATTTTGCATGCCTAATACTCTGTTATGTTTAAAGCAATTGGGTGAAGACATAACTAATAAACATCATCAAGTCATAACAATCCAGCCAGCTGAACCCTACCCCTCACTCACTATCCAATTGTCCTATGCAGCATAAAGAATCTATCTCTTTCCTAAGCATTAAATTAAAGATTATCAAAGATAAATCTAGTCAAAGCCGACTATAAAATAAATCCTGACTTCAGTAGAAAGAAACCATAAACAAAGGCTTGATAATTAAGTTTTCATGTCAAGTTGCTAGGCAAGATGGAAGATCAAAGACTTTAAGGGATCATTTACATGTTTTAAGGCTTGGCAATAGAAAGAAACCACAATTTAAGCCAATAATTAAGTTTTCATGTAAAGTTGTTCCACTAACATAACTAGCTACCAATGTGATACAAGGAATCTTAGAAACAAAAAAAAACAAAAACAAAAAAAAAATCCGGCGTGAATGTCATGAAGCTATTTATATGACTGAAGTAATGGCTTCCATGTCGCCAGCCATAAAACATGTAAATGATCCCTTAAAATCTTGAACAAGTTGGAGGAATATGAAAAATGTACGTACAACGTACCAGTAGACCCTAACCACAAAAATATAATGAAAAAGGGGCTCACATTTCATGGTAAGGTTAAGAGTATGATACTGTGTTGAAAGATGACCATTCTGCCGCTTACAAGTTTTTACATCTGTTCCTTTTATAAAGAAAATAAAGCCTAAATGAATATTGAATATTGGTCGTACATTGGAATACTTCGGAGTAAAACTTCTCAAAATTACTAAATCTTATATAGGAACAAAACCTGGTTTTTGTAGTCAAGCTGTAGTTTCTACCTTTTTTTTCTTCCCTTCACCATTCCCTTGACCATTATCAGATAGAGATGCTCTCTTTTTCTCTGTATAGCCTTCCTTATTTGCATCATTCAAATTGCCTGCAAGCTTCTGTTTTTTCCTGTTCAATTTCTTGTTCTCCATGGAACTGTAAGAAATAACAATTCCAACATTAAGTACTATACTATGGGATCAGGAAAAGATATTTGTAAAGATCACAGACATTAGCAGAGTAAAGCAAACAAACAAAAAAGGGTCAAGGACTGCACCTTAATTTTTCATTCAAAAGCAGTGTCCTAGAAGCAGCCTTTGCGATCATGCTGTTGTAGTATTGTGTAAACGACGCATTACTGCTGCACTTTTCATGCTGAAGGTGACAAGGTATTCCATTTATCAACACATGAGAACTTCAAATTCATCAACTGCTAAAAGTAATGTTTACACAACGAAAACAAACCTGAAGAAATGCATCAACAGCTTGCTGATCTTTAGGTGAAAAAGCCACCTCATCTCTTTTCTTTTGCACATACTCAACATTCTTCTCCACCTACAGTGCCGAGGAATGCCAACATGTTATGTAATGGAGAAGAGAGTAGTATTAAACCAGCCCCACTATGTGCAGCTGATAAATGGGGGGCTTTGCCAAATAACTCCAAGGTTCTATGGTGGCTTACATAAACCATTTCCAGATCAATAACATGGCATTTATGTACTCCAATTCGAGTAACACGCTATATTTTTTCATAAGATGGTAACATGATGTACCTGATCAATCAAACGCTTCACCACTCGCCGGAAACTTTCATCAGTTGTCTTCTCATGAAATTTTTTCAGGCGGAAAAGTGGAATGGTTGCTAGCTCAGGAAAGGATATGTGGTAACTCCATTGAGAGAAGTGTGCAGATAGCAGTTCAATGGCAGATAGGAGACTGGATTCTTGGAAATTACGAGATTTTAACAAATATTTTGGCAACTAACACAAAACATGTCAAATATTAGATATGTGAGAACCAGAGTAGATTCAAAGCAACATAAAAACCATCAATGAAACTGAAGAATAAGTGAATAACCTAAAGGTGCATAGAGTTTGACAGTGACACTATTTATGAACCCTAAGAGAGGCAGACAGAGTACTAGTTTCTTACCTTCACAGCAGATGATAAGCTGACAGCCTTCTCTGATTTTCCACCCTCTTTGCCAATTCTATATTCCAAGAGATCTACCACCAAAGATGCAACAGGGATGAAAATCCCACTTGAACTGGATAGATTATTCAGCCACTGAATGCATTTAACTCTTAATGGTAAATATCTTGGTCCAGGAAAGAGATGGGCGACTCCATTTACTATCTGAATGAGCATAAGAAGCAATGGCTGAAGATCACAATCACAAATATTTGCTGAAACAAATGTAACCCAGAGATCAATGCAGTTTGTATACTGCCAACTGCAAATCTTCTTGACCGGTTCCTGTTTATGATAAAGATAAAACAGAGCATCAAGGTCTCCATGTTGTAATATCTGGATTAATACCTTATGTATATACATGGATCTCATTGAAGGAGTAAAAAATTACATAACCAGGTAGCAGAAACAGAACATGCTCACTGAATACCTTTGTCTTTGTTCGGAGACCATTTTGCAGTATCTTAGCAAGTAGCTGGACAGACACCAGAGCCTTGCTAGATGATTTCTGGACATCAAGAGAGCATAGCTCAACAAGGGAGTCCCTAAAAAATTGGACATGTTTAAATAAGCCTGCCTCCACAAACTTGCAGTGACCAATAAAGGCCTTGTAGGCTTTTACCAAACAAGCATCAAAACAATCTGATTTATACATAGCAGCCACATCTCGTAGGACGAGAAATGAGTGCGAAGATAGAAATTCTCCACCTGTCACCCACAAGTGAACTGAAGCCTGCAGTGCACAGTTGAAATGTTAGTAGGGTGTATTTACGGTAATTGGTGTACTGGTACCATGTTGGATCCAGACAAACATGGATATGCATACAGTGACAGGAAACTTAAAAGGAATAGATGTACCTTGATCAATCTGCGCAGCAAAGATGGAAAAGGAGCAAAAAATATTAGAGAAACTCTGACTCTGCTCAAGGCAAAGGACAGTATCTCAGAGTCAGTAACCTGACTCAGGAGAAACAGAGTACTCCTCAAGTAAGACTTCACCAGTGGCCTCAGGTTTTTCCATTTCAAATTATTTTTCATCTCTAATATAGAATCTTTCCTACAATTGGAGGATGGTATTCCCAGTAGACTCCTAAACAAACTATCACCCTCACGAAGCACAAACATCAATATCTTGCAGAAAGTTTCATTGTCCTCAATTTTATGGCTGAAGTCAGCACCATGAATATCAGTTGATCCAGTTCCATAACGGCATGCAGCTCGATACGCATTTAATAGGCTGGTGAAGGCAGCTATGCTCTGTTTCTCAGTAACCAGTTGACACCAAGAATTAATTGCAGATGTAGTCAGCAACAAGCTACCTTTCAGATTTGCAACCTCATCGTCTACCAATTCCAACCCATCCTTACCAGCCTCGTCTTCATCGGAGCACTGTTGCACAGATTATCAACATCGAAAACTTCTTAAATGAAAAAGGCAGCAAAATGAAATACACCAGATCTAGTTAGAAGACTTAAAATACTAAATTTTAATTTTTGAAATGCAAACAAAAAACCGTATCCTAAAATTCTGTAGTTGGAAACACAATACCTTACTTTAATACTTAATAAAGTTAATGTCATACAGTCATACAATACTTGTAAACCTACCTTACCAGCAGTAGCAAACCTTATAACACGGGGCCGGTTTTGAATCATTTATACTTTTGTTGTTTCTACATATTGAAAATAATATATACTATATTATACTTTATAAAATAGAGTATAAAATGTCGCATTCATAACTGTTTCCTACTTCTAAAACTAAATGATATTGATATATCTCACTAAAATCCAACAATACTTGGTTATGATATTTCAAATGTTAAACAAATTTAAAAAAATTATAAAGCAAGTGAATCTAAACATAGACGTTGAAGCCAAATAACAGCAATCAAGACCTCAATAAATTACACAGCTATTTACCCAAGAATATTCTAATGGAAAAGAAGCTATGTAACTTACACTCTCTTCATTGTTGGATGCCACAAGACCCTTATCATAGCTTTCAAGAAACTTCGAAAACTCTAGATCCTGAAAAAAATTCAAGTTAAAAATAAAAGCTTTATGTAAATTTATATCATAAATTACAACACAAGGGAATAAGATGAGATAAAAACAGAGAACAAAAACACCGAGTGAAAAAAAGGGGAATACGTGAATTTTCAGGATTCACCCTATATATCACAAATTTCAGGGCAAAGCCATCATGGTCAGAGTCACAAATATTGACTTCAACTTAAGTAGAACAAAACTTCTAAACCAAAGTCATTTTTTATAACTGCACACTAGACCTCACTGTTTCTCAAGATACTTCAAAACATTATCAAAAATTCTTAACAAGGCATCTAATACTTCAATATAATTTTATGTTTTGAAGCACATCTGGTACTTCTCTCACATGTCCAACTTCACACTTCAGCATCTTGGTGTAATCATATCTTGTTTCTGGTACTCCTTATTATCAAAACCTCATCCTCTATATAATAGTAAAAAGTCACTTGAAAGTCTAAATCATTACTCAAAAGATCAATGAACTAGCACGAGGACTGTCACCTTTTCCTTCAACTTGTCCAATCTTTTTGTTTTTTTCAAAAGCTCTAGATAAATCTCCCTGTTTTGCACTGATAAGGCACCACTGCCACTCTTTTCTGCACATAAGTTCATTGAAACATAAATGGAAGAAGAAAGTGGACAAAAAGGAAAGAAAGAAAGAAAAATCGTGTTTGATTCATGATGGGAAAAAGGTAATAATTTATTTACCTTCAATATGGTTCCCGTTTGCACTTCTAGCAACAGATACACAGCTAGAGTCCTGACAATTTGATAATACAATCAACAACAAAATAGTCTCAGAAAAGCACAGAAATAGATGTTATCAAAAGTTCAAGACATAATATCATTCAAGACCTCGGAAAGATATCCATCACTTTCTGAATCATTCTCGATATCATCAATGTCATCTTCATTGAATACCAAATCAAGGGGAAAATCTTCAACAACTTCTTGAGATGGGTTTCTGAGAACAAAAGTGATAGTTAAAAGAAAAACAAATTTAAAAAAAATCAATAAATAAATAAATTTAAAGAAAAAAAAAAAAAACATTCATGTAAAACTCTCCTCCATAAGGACTCAACTTCTTACCTTTCATTAGACAAGCCTGCCTCCTCTTCATGGTTCCCAACGGGTTCACTTCCGTTTTCTAGAGCAATTGAATAAACCAGTGAGATTGCAGAGCAATACCAACAGAAAACACATTTAACACTATACTTTAAAAAATAAAGTCTTTCGAGCACGAATATCACCAAAAGTACAATAGAAAATAAAACTAATTAATGTGCCCTTTGCTCTACCATAAAATTATTATTTTGTTTACATATTACAAGAAGCCAATAAAATACTTGTTGAACTGTACAAAATGAAAGTAAGGAATGATTCCATGACAATTACATGTGACATAAGCTTATCTACACAAGAAGAGGAGCCTAAACAGTAAACTCCATAGTGGTTTACACCAAACCCAATTTTAAATTATACTCTAGCAACCTTGTCATTCAACTGAAATAACCAACACCCAAAAGCTCATATCATGCTAAAACAGCTCCTACCTCTCTGTCCCACTTCGTCAAAACTAAATCTTTAGCTACAACCTGAAATGCTTATTACGATTGACCAACCAATGAAGGAACGATGATCTGCAAAATAAGCTTACATTGCCAAGAAAAGAAACATGTACTGATTTCCATGATGATTAACACCATATACCCAATTGCCCACTCTACTCCAAAGCAATTAACTCTCTGTCACCATTATAGCATATTCAAAGGATTCAAACAGATGCTTATGATATGAACAGTAACTATATATAATAAGCTTATCTCCACATGAAGAGAAGCCAACATTGAATTTCATTACCATTAACACTTGACCCAAATAGTCATTCTATTCCAACTCCAACAACACTCTTTTGAATTAAAGAGCACACACAAGCTCATTTTACACCAAAAAAGAAACCAAACTCTGAAGAAAAAAAGGGAGAGCTTCAACAACTATTTCATCAAACGAACAACTATAGCACCGTATAGATTCAAGCAATGCAGAATCCTTACTTGAAGAAGTTTTCTTTTTGAACATGGACTTGAGCTTTCGCTGTTTCTTGTAAACCGTCTGAAGATTCTTCTTCGCAAACTTCCTCGCCTTCTTCCCCAACTTCCCCATCTCAAATTACTCTGCTCTGCCGCCAAAATTTACAGCGCAAGCATTAATTTCAGAAAATCAAACCAAATCATTCAATACAATATATGCTCATGTGTGTGTATTAGTGTATGAAAATACCTTGTAACGGCTGCTGCTATTTCGTGCCGATACTGCTATGCGTTGCTGCTGCTTCTTGTGCTACTGAAGCTTGTACTTTAATTTTTGCCCTTTCTATGCGTTAGGTCACGAAGAGGGCCAAAATTGAAATTTCAGAGCTCGGAGGTTGAAGGAGACTATTATTTGGGCCTCCACTCTTAAAATTTGTTATTTGGGCCTCAAAGTTTTCAATACAACAAAATCACAATTTGGTTTAGGGCCTATAGTGTATAGACAACACAGCCACAATGCCCTAAATCTGAAACAGATTATGAGCTAATTGTTACCTGGATCAATTGCCGCCGGAGATAAAGATTTCAAACTGCCGGAGATGCAGGGAACGGCGGTGAGGTAGCCGCCGGAGATGAAGACGCAGGTTTCGTCTTCGATTCTTCAGTCTTCGCTTTGGTCAATTCGTCGTACAGAGTAACAGTGTTAGTGTTACACACTTACACTACTGCCTTAAAAGGCCTAAATTTAACAGACTCAGCCCAATCTATTCACTAATTCGGTCCATTGGGTTTTTTATGCCGTTGTTGACCGGACCGAAAATTTATCAATCTTGGGACCGAGGACCGGACCGGTAGGGGGTTGGTCAGGGTTCGGTCTTTGAGAAATTGAATTTGTATTATACATTGAATAAAAAAAAATAGTGATATACCACCAAATGGATGGGTCAATTAGTAATTAAGGAGTTGTTCTACCTTAACCTGATGTCTCAAGTTCGAGTCTGAAGGAATGCAGTTGCGTTAAAACTTGGTAGGAAGGGTTTTTCTGCCCTTGTGGTTCTACTCAGCTCGAATGAGAATTAATTTGGATGTGGTAAAACGGTTTAAAGGTGTCAACTGCGAGTTTATGGTCCCGCTCAGGGAACTCATGGTTTAGACCCGAACAAAATTAATGATATGATAATTTAGAACTTCAATGAGTCACATCAATGCATAGTTCTTTTTAGCATATGTTCTTGTTGACGTGACAAGCGAAAACTAAAGATTGTTACGACATTAGTAATAATAAGAATGCGAAATTTCGTTCGGTCCGCTGCGAACTAAAGTAACCCATGTTTTTAGCTACATCGTCGGTCTTTTTGTTAGACACTACTATATATGGATTGGTTTCCAATCTTCATGATGTATATGTCTCTTGTCTAAAATAACTCTAAAACATACAAATACCCGTCAAAATTTACAAAATGCATGCATACTCAATCCCGATCAAGTTTCTATTGCAAAGTTTTCCACGTATATATGCATGGAAGCAAAGATTGGTGATTGTTATGATATTGTTGTCATGTACGTACTTGATTCCATCTGATAATTAAGGAGGTTGACGAGAAAGAGGCCAATTTGTTTTGAATGGTTGGTACGTAACGGTTAAATGTTACTCCACAATATATATTCATGCACAACGTAGGTTGTGGGTATATACTTCCATATTTGCAGGTAAGAAGTTAAGAATCCGCCACTTGGCCTTAATTTGTGCTGTTAAATTCACAGAGTACGAAGCCTGCGAAGAATTGAATTGAAGGGTATGCAGTAAATGCCAGCCACAATACAGTTGGATTTGGATATATTGTCTGGTTGGTAATCATTTGAATACTTGTTTGTCCCAACTCTTGTTTGGCTTCTTCCCATGCCTTTTTTTTTTTGGCATTGTATTTGTTGTTTCAGTCCAAAACTATTACTAAATATTTAAATTACGTGTTCTCATTAGATTTGCCTTCAATTATATGTATCTGCTGATGTTATTTGCTGCATAAATTCTATTGTTTTGGCATGATATGGTACTTGCTTTCATTTCTAGCTTTCCGGTTTCAAGTATTTGCTGTCTGGATTTCGAGCAAATCCTTACTTCAGATCCGCAGCATGGTATCCGCTCAAGTGTTAAATACAGTGTGGGGTTGACTTGGCCCATGATGATTGATGCTTATCTGTTTGTCGTGTAGAAATCGGTGAAAATCTCTGCTACATACATATAAAGTGGAAAGTAAAACTTACTAATACAGTTGATATTTAGTAGGAAAAGTTCAATATATTATAAAAAAAATTACATATAATTATTCTGAAATATGTACCTTTTATACATATCTACTGTAAAGTATGATTTGTTATTGTTGGGTATCATAAATTATGTCACAAAACTTTTCATCCACTGTTTCATCCAATTCTCCATCTAGGTGGTAAAATGACCAAAATGCTCTCTAACTAAATAAAAAAACTCAAATCCAAACAAGTACTTATCATTTTAAATAATAAAAAATTTAATAAAAAACAG
>JAYMTA010003077.1:0-15014 GCA_036897625.1 Pelargonium cotyledonis | reverse complement strand
TAGCTCAGCTTGGTTAGAGCGTTGGTCTTATGAGCCGAAGGTCGCGGGTTCGAGCCCCGCCGGGACCATTTGCTCAATTTTTCACTTTTTTCATTTTTTTGCCCTCCTTTCTTCCATTTTTAGTCTTTTTTTTCTCTTCCTAAATTGTCTTCAATGACCAGTTTAAACTTGTTCTCAATTGTATTATTTCTTATAGAAACCAAGTAGAGTATAATATACTAGCACTATATTAGTGTACTTAACATTCATGTAACAAAGATTCAAAATGTATATAGTGTAAGAGTGCTTGATATAAGCATTTTTTTTACATTGCAAGCGGTACTTTATTAAAAATCCAAGAAGAATAATAAAGTAAAAGTGAAAGGAGCTAAGAAAAACTCCAATGAAAAATGATGAATAATAGAAAAACCAAGATGGAGAGGACGAATAATAAGAAAGATGATGAGAATGAGGAGGCCGGAAATGGTGACCAAAGCCATGGCATGGGGCAGAAATAGCCTACTTCAACTGGCGAGATTGCTGGAGCGATTCTGCGTTTAGGAACTGAATTCTTTCGATAACTTCCTCATTGCTACCCATACAATTCAGGCACTCTACCCGTATGAGCATGTGAAGCCTAAAATCACTCTTTTGATATTGACTGATAACATTTTTAACAGTTTTGTTACAAGCATTTTGATGAAAGTGGCAATAGAGAAGGAAATAATAGTAAAGAGAACTATTCACAGAAGTGCAAAACCATATATTGATTGCTAATTGAACCATCTAGAAGAAGAAGAAAAACTTTGAATCCATAAACTGTCCTGTTATAGGTTCCAAGAAAAGTATTCAGACCAATCATAAACAAACAAGTCGATAACTTTTAACATTGTTGTCTCTTCACTAATTCATATGATGTTGTGGGGAAACAGCGGGGTAACATGACAAACAGGATTGCATCTTTCTAGTCGATTCGGCGAGATCTGTCTTCCTGCCCTATGCCAAGAGATTTCTGAGCACCAGCTATACCTTCGGGATCTGCAAGATAACAAATCACTTGAGTCGCCAACTAATAAGAGTAACAACAATTACAGCCAAATTAAACCAACAAATGCAGCAAGGGCATATTGTTAAACAAGACTACATGGTCTATGGAGATGTGTTACACGCTTCCATATACTCAAATCTGTTAGCTTACCAAAAAACTGTGTGAAAATGCGTGTGAAGAAGCTCAAGTTGCGGGAGACGGTGTACGCCATGGCCGGTGGAAGAGGTTTTACCAGGGTGTCAATGGTAAATACTCTTTGAAGAAACTGTGCGTATAAAAGTAATGCATATCAATACTAAATCAACAAACTATAAGCAAAATCAATTATAAATGTAACATTGTAAACTTAAGATTAGGAATGTTTGGTACTGGAATGTGGGTGCTGGCCACATCATGTCTGATCACAGAAATCGGACCAGTCCAATTTTCACTAATCGATCCTGTGTGAATGAAATACAGATATCCTGTAGGCGACGGAAGATGTCGGAAAAAAATGGGAACTTTGATAGATTGAACTACTGCACATCTATTCTATTCTTTTGAAATGTAGCGAATGGCAATATTATCAAACTGTGTCGAAGTGACACACATAGCACTGGCAATAACAGTCCCCATTTGTAACTTTATGTTACTAAATGAAATTTGAACGACTATATTCTGAGCTCAAAATATCTACATGTCAATCTTCTAGGTTGCATGTTAAATCTACATTAACGAGAAATAAGTAAATACCGGGGAAATAAAACTACAGGCCCAAAGAAGGTTATTTTCCTCTTATGAATGCCTGTGAAGGGATTGTCCACCCTGAACATACCCCATTGCTGTCGAATAAAGGAACTGGACAATTCATCTTCATGTACTTGAAATCTAAGTTTCATATTCGGTCAGAGGATAAACATGAGACTAAAACTCATGTTAAAAGGCCAGATATTGAAACTACTGAACATACGTATTTATGCCATATACGCACAATACATCATATTCAAATGCTAGCAGCATATCATTGATCAATAACTGGAGCATGGCCAGCATATCATTATATATGATTACAATACTCCAGCTCAAAGTAAAAATACCTAAAGTCTAGATTGTAAAATTCCTAAATAATAAGCAATAGGCTTAATCTAGACGGTGTTCCAAGTATCAAATACAGAACAACATCCACACACAAAATCAGCAAAATTTGGTAGTTCCAGTTCTAGATTAAGCAAAACAGAAACATGGTACTGTGAAGGACACATAACACAGCAATTTCCAGAAAACCATGATGCTGAAAAACTAGAAATGGGTATTGCAAAAAACACAAAATTTAACAACTTTCTCCAAAGAAAACAAAAACATACGCAATTTGGCGACACCCGATGCTCATATGAACATGGAAACAAACAAAACATAATAATAATCGAAAATTGAAGGAAATCAGCAAGTGGGTATTGCGAAATTGAAGCAAGAGAGACCTGAAAGTTGCGCTGGTAGCTGTAACGAAGTTGAGGGTCGATTACGGGGAGGAAATCGTCATCGTCTTCTTTCTTGGATCGCTTGTTGCGAGTGATAGTAGCGGGCTGGTCAGAGCCAGGCTGGTTGGTGACTTTCATCTTGGCGTCTTGGAACTTGTTGGCCTCTGAGTCTTCTTGAGCCCTCCATGGGGCGTCGGAGGCCAATTGCTTCCTGCTCTTACCCTTCGCCATTGATGTTCGAAGTGAAGTAAACGGAGAGACGGAGAAGAAGGAAACAGTGTGGAAGAGGTGGAGACGAAGAAGAGATCAGTTATTATGTTATCTGATAGAGAAGAGATATATTATTCCGTGTTTAGGTTAATCTGGATAAGGATATCCCTGCACCGGTTTTGTATTTTGAAGGCTAGCCTAAAAGGCTAAAAGAATAAATGGTCATCCAAACAACTATGCACCTATAAGTCAATAACAATAACATATAAGTAACAAAACTCAATTTGACTCGGGTCTAAAATGGTCTTTGTCGTAAGTTTCTCCGCTAAGTGATATGGAGAGAATTTAAAATATACTAAATATTATTGTTGTTCAATTATTTTACTAACATGACGATCATGTATTGGTCACATTAGTTGTTTAATACAGCTGGACAGTCACGTCAACAAAATAATTGAATAAAAATAGTTACTTAATATATTTTAAATTACACATCAGACTCCTAAACAGAGAATTTGACAGAACTTAATGACAAACAACAATTTGAGTTCATATTTGAAAATTCATAAATCGTTGTACAAATAGGGACCAAAAATTTTACGTAACATATTTGATGGAGATATTGCAAAAATATACATTTTATTTTCTCATATATACACAGTTTGGAAAACATGTGGCTCTCTAAACTCAAAAGGCCATCAGCCATGTATCTTAATAAATTTGAGAGGGAGAGGTTAGGGTTGTCGTAAAGGTTTGAATTGGACTAATCATATCAGCTTTGAGTTAGACCGATTAGATTTTGAGAGTTTGTAGGCTTTCACCGATAACATGTGACTCGTATTGTACTATTTGAACACAAATTCGCAAACATCTAAAATTTGATCCAACCGATTTTTGAGTTGAGTTAATCATGTAGATTTGTATGCCCGAAAAGGAAATCTAACCAAACCAGTGAAGTTCATTTGGGTCTAGAATAGCTTTAAAAACCCAAACCTGATTAGACCCGGTCTAAACCGCAAGATCGATCACCACCTCTATCTAGAATCGATGTCGATTAGGTTTCAACTGAATTTGAAAGTAACAAAAGAGAAATGTTTGATTTCATCATCAAACTCAACTTTCCAAATTAACCATTAGCAGCCACCCAAACTAAATGGACAGACAGAGACAGCTACACATGACCAACAAACATTACCTAGAATCTAAATATTAGTAATCAACCTAAACAGATCAGAAACATCATCAATCTTCATATCTCTAAACTAGTTCTTGTTGTTGCTGCTTATGTTCTTGCTGTTGGTCTGCACAGCAACATCAAGATTAGCTAGTTGTTGTATATTGATGGGATACACAAAATTCCGGTCGCCGAAAAAAGCATTCCTCCCAAACATCACATTCACAGCCTCCGTCGGATGGAACGCATCCCAGAATACGTACTGCTTCCTGTTCGGGCACGGCGTCTGGAACGGCAGGCACGTTATTTGCCCTCTGTTCCGCCCTATCCCGCAGCACCCGCGGTTCACAACGCTAAATCCTGTTTCAAAAACACATGAACAACGACGGAGCTGAGGGTAGGTTGTAGTAGGCAATTGCTCATGCTATCTCTCATATTTCTATTAAAATATAAAGCCAATTCTTGATTTTAATGAACATTTCAGTCAAACTGTCTTTTTGAGATTTTGGTTTCATGTTTGGCTGCCCTAATGCATCATTAAAAACGACCTAACACGAATACGACACTACTTACCATAGTTTCTTGAGTTTTGGAGCAGATCTTGGAACATTCGGGCAATATCAATATAGATGAACCTCGCGCCGGGAAGATTGGCGTTGAGATTGCCCAACATCATCTTCACGTTGGCATCGAAAGGTTGAACCAGACGGTTGACGTTATCGGAGCAACGACCTGTTGGGCTTTGGGCCAAGATGCTTGGTATGCACCCCATGATTCCTAGCCCAGCTATCACAAATTTCCTTGCACCGAGATTGTAAAGGCTCTACGGTAAAATATTAAACGTTTTATAAATTTTGATCGTGTAGGCACTTGCCTACGTCATCTCCTGAAACATTATATACTAGATAAATTCACAACTTACAGTGAGTTGACGGGTGTACTGTTGAACCAGGAGATCAGCGTATTGTTGTCCATTATACTGATTTTTGGTATTGTAATTGGGCATGAGGTAGTTGTTTAAGTAGTCGTTGCTTCCCATTCCGACGAAAAACAAACAATGAGCGATGGCTCGGGCCACATCGTCGGCTCCCAAGTTGCCCGTGATCTGATCCAATGTGTTCTCAAAGTTCTTGATTTGTTGATTAAATGGTATGCGACCTACCTGATGATAACAAACATTGAATATATTTTTAGCAGGGTCGATAAATGTGATGATCATGCAAATTCAATATTCACCAACCAACTCATTAACTCTATCATTATTTACTTGTAGGAAATGAGAACTTTTTACTTTAAGTTGTGAGTACAGAGAGCACTGTTCACTCTGGGTGGTCGCCAACAATGTATTGAATTGCATTTAAGACATGCATGTGCTCATTGGTTGATTTTTTAGAGTGAATTTAATCATAAAACCACTATAAAATTATACACAAAGCAACATTTATTAGATTCATCGTGAAATTAAAATCTTGTACCTTGAACCGACATTATTGCACTTGAAATAATGTTATCTTATCTATCGTAATATACCTTAACTTAATAAATTATGGTTGCGATTCTTTTTCTTAAATATGTTTATGTACTTACAAAGTTTCTCCCGGTGTCGTCAAGGATTCCGGCGGCGGCGGAAGCATAGTTGACGCCGTGGAGGACTTGATCTCCGGAAGCTTCAGAGTATGGAGGAATCAAAGGAAGTCCAAGAAGTTGAGCTGCATCAAAACCATAATTACTCGTTCTGAACCAAAATAAGTGTTCATTAAACTCTTTTGTTTATATTGTATGTTTAATTATCTATCCTCTCGTACACGTGGCATCACAAACTTAAAACTGACGACTTATTGATGGATCAAATGTGACAAACTAATTTGAATAAAGAACATTAAAATGGTTCCTACAGTAAAAGTAATATTCTGTTTTAATGGTCATTATACTACTTATTTTGGTGCAATACTTTCACTACTTATGTCCCAATAATTAAGCAAAAACAAAAAATTAATTACATTATCTCTCTACAGAATTAATGAAAGTGACAACAATATGCAGTGTATGAAAATGTTTAAACTAACATTAAAAATACTACTAAGTATGTTCATCAATAATATTTTGTTTCTATACTTTGTTGTTCTTGTAAAAATACACATATAATTATTTTAACATGAAAAAATATATATATTATCCAGTATATAGTGTAGGTACCAATTTCATCAACCATGGTGAAGCCATTGGAGAAACGACCAGTCGGACCGCCATTGAAATCGATGCCGTAAGGCAAGTAGTTGGCCTTGGCAAAAGAAGCAAGGTCGTTGTTATTGCCATTGTCAATGAGAGAGTCTCCGAACACAAACATGGCCGGAACCGCCTCTCTCGATGGCGGCCGGCTCCGCACTCCGGCGTCAAAAGGGTCATAATCATCACCACCACCATCTTCTTGACCCAAAACCACAGCAACAACCATCACCATCATCATCAAGAAAACAACAAAATAAGATGGTGAGAGCTTGTTAGGGTTGACCATTTTGGTGGGATTTTATGTGTTTTCTTTGTTGAGAATGTTTTTGAGAGGAAGAAGTTGAAAACTAGTGCCTAAAAATGGTGGTCTTTAAAGGAAGGAATTGTTTGTAGTAAATTGGGAGAGCGAGAGAGAGGGAAGGTAGTGGTTAGGAGTGTAATAAATGAAATGAGCTGTTCACTCCAAACCCTAGTAATTGCAACCCAACAAAACTTGTGCTCATTATCAACATTGAGGTTTTTAATTTTATGGAGACAAGTGCTGCTCTTTGTCCCCAACTTATACTTCTCACCGGCCACAATATATATATGTACGTGTGTGTGTATATATTTGTATACATAATACATATATAGAGACCGTATATTGTTTTTATCCGTAAACGTACAAACACTGAGCTTGAAACTGAGATCTCGAAGGTTTAAGTACTGAAATCAGCAACTTGCCCTATTGAGTGTCTGTTGGAAAGGAATTAAGGGAACAATATTAATTCATGAGATGACATCAACTAATTTAGGAATGCTTCACTTATAACTAATATAATTAATCAACAAAACAAAACAAATGATACAAAATATTATTTATATGATTTGGCATAAATGTTTTTGTTTACGGGTTGCACTTAAAAGATTGTATTAATGATTTGTCAATATGGTGCATATCTTGATTCGTATAATGGAACTTTACTGTAACTCGTGTTTTCTCTTTCCAAATCTAATATATTCTTACTCTTTTTTCGTGTAATGTTGGTTTCTCAACGTTCAATGTCAACGCACGACCGAGTTCCAAACTTTGAACATATGTTGACCCAAAGTGAATGTCAATTTGGTTGCTCGTTCGAAACTAGTCCGACTTCCTATAAAACTGTATTGTTGTTTGTAAGGTGAATAGTCGCTCGGAGTGCTTGTCTCGTACGAGACAAGTGACCATCCAAATTTTGAATTTTCTCATGTCCTGATCATCTTTTAATTAATGTTCTTCCCATGCCCAACATTTATATGCTGTTTTTAATTTAAAAGGTAGGCAAGAATACGTGTAATTATTTAATTTTATTAGATGATACATTGATCTTTCAATTCGATATGCATTCAATAACTTAAGTTGGTAGCTAAATTCAATAATAGAATTGTTCTCACATAAATGGTACCTACTAGCTAGCAATTATATTTGTCACCTTCCATGCATAAATTATTTTGGTAACAACTATTTATTTGACCCTATGGATTTGAAAATTCATATATATGCCTGAAGGAGATTAATTATAACCAGAAAATTAATTGGTTAAATTGATATGAGGAAAATGGTGAGCAACTGTCTCTTTTAATTACTGGAAGAAGTAATTGTTATTCCCAAGAAAATCATTCACTGTAGCTGTAGCGGCTTGACTTTTGACTTTGAAATCCAAATTAAAATATTCACAGTACAATAACTAGTGTTGAACCTTTCAATTTTCATGTTTTTCCTTATCTATACATTTATCGCTGCTTTAATTACAAAGGCAACACTCACTAATTACTAGTTGTAACACGGCATTTAAAGTAGTGGGTGAGAAGATCGCTTGCGTACGATCTCCGCTCAGCACACTCCTAAGCGAAAGATAAGATTTAACAGTGACTTATCCTTAGATAATGATTAGTTTGGATGTGGTAAAACGGTTTAAAGGTGTTAATCACAAGTTTGCAATGCCTGCTCAAGAACCCCATGTTATAGACCGAGACAAAAATAATGAGAAGATTATGGGTTGTTTGTTACCTGGAGCTGTAAATGCATGAGCGTATGAGCTCTAAGTTGAGTTTATTGCAAAAATATGTTTAGTAAAAACCAACTGTAAGAGGTATAAAATGTACAAATCAACAAAACTGACATGTAACTGGAGATAAATTATGATAGACAATAAATTTTAAATTGAATCAATACAAAAAGGACCAACTAAAAACACAACTACGGTCGACAGTAGTCAGAAACGGTCAACCAATTCAATAATATACATAATTAAAATTTTACTCATATTCATCTCAATTTGTGGGAGTGAAAACGATTAGTTGGACTCTAATTTTTAACAAAGTGACTGTAATATCATTTGTGATTTAGTCTAATCCCCCCACAATAATTAGTCACTTTTAAAGGATTGCCTCAAACATTTCAAATCCACTCTTGAAAGATTAATCTGAAAATTTGAAATACAAACAGTGAATCCATTGTCATTAATCTGCTGCATTTTATTTGATCTCACATCTCATAAAACTCAAAACTTTGGAAATACAAAAACAAATCCTGCAGAGGATCAGTGATCAAATGAGAAAATCAGGAAATCCAACAGCATCAGTGATCAAATTCAGCAGGTGACATCAGTACCATCTAATGGAAATATCCAACGACTCTACCGCCCATATTTCGTTTGATTGCTTCTTCGTGATCCATAAGACCTTCAGGAGTTGTGATTACAACATACCCCCACTGCGCGAAACATGAATCAAAAGATACTGAGTGCGAAAGAAAACGAATTCCCACAAGTTGCGTCAAGATTCATACATAAGCTAAATACTACTTCAGTCTCAAAATAAACGTCTTGTTTTCTTTCTTGGAAGTTAGTTTTACATGAATTACCAATAATTTCCTTGTTAGAGCACGTATCCATGGGGATAGATTAGTAAATGTACTACCCTAACTAGTTTTCTAATTTTTCTCAAAATAGAAAGGATAAGACTTACTTTAGAACGGAGTAATAAATGATCGACATACCTGTTGTGTAGGAAGCATTTTCAATCTGTAGTTCTCAATTTCCTTAGCTTTGATATCCTGTCTGTACGAGAGTGCACGACAGTCAGTTATCCTGCCTTGTAGCTCAACTGATATCCTCCCCACTCTATGTGGATCATACACCTGAAAAGACTTTATATATCCTAGAAACGATTACAGCAAGTCAGTGACACTAAGTTACAAAATGGACAATAACAAGTAATACGAATTACAATACAATACCTCGATATTTCATGATCTGAAGAAAACTAGATATAGTACCGGAGATCGGCTGCAATTCCACAGTAGCTTTGGCCCTCCTTTCTGCATTTACTATTTTACTCAATGCCTCATTCAGTATCCTTCTCCCCATCTCTCTCGCATTCAACCAAGTCTAGGACCTGTTCTTAACAATGTTCGGTTTTAACCATTACAATTTGCAAGAGACAATTCTGAGTAATTAACCACTTAGTCGAAGCTTCGTGGGCATGCAAATTTATCATTGGTGTGTACACATTCTTGGACTGTCAATATAAATACAAAGAACATTAAACAGATACTTCTCGGAATGTCATTATTTCAAACTAGATGTGATTGTATATGATTCACAAGTCCACACAATTAGCATAAATTGAAACTAAAAATGACATTCTCACATTCTTGAGAATGATACTGAATGCTTGTAGCATCATGAACTCTTAAATTGAAACTAAAAATGACTACAAATTAACATCAAAGTGCATGAACCTAAATCACAAGTTGAGCAAAATTGATCTCTGACAATGCCCTAACAAACCAATAAGTTACTCCGCAACTGAATTCAAATTACAGATTCATAAAACTTAAGCAATAACAGAAAAAGAAAACTGGAATTGATTCACGTAGGTTTTCAAGCTAAGGTCGAATTCGATTATAAGAAAAATGGAGAAATCGGAGAACAGAATTTCAGTGAACAACATAGCGATATCGAGATCTTACCTGGTGGCTGCTGGAACCGAGGCTTCGCCGGAGATTAGGTCCAAATCGTCGGACGATTTGAGGTCTGAGAATTAGAGGCTGTGGCTGTGCTTCGAACCTTTGGTTTTGGTGACTCTCGGAAACAGAAACAGAGTCTTGCTCGTGAAAACAAACGAGACTAAACCCTAACAAATTAAACGGAAGTACAAAAATGCCCCTCATTTTTTGGGTGAGCAAGACCCGAACCGTAAATCTTCAGGAGGGATCCGACTCGGTGGATTACAAACTGCAAGAATCCGAACCAAGTCGGGTGCCCGCAAATTCGGGCCTGTATTGTGGCTCTAGTCAACATGTACGAAGAACCAATTGGATGAAATTAAGAGTTTGAAGAAGTCTTTAATATCATATACATTAGGATGTTTAATGTTTAGACATTTAAGTTTAGTTATGAATGATTATGATTATTTTGATTCTTATTTAGTATTGTACTACTCATAAGAAATTCGAGTGTTAATTTTTGTTACTATGTTTTAATTGACTATGCCTAGCCCCCAAAATATAAGGTTGGTTCGCAAATGACCCCTCAAAACCGTTCGTGAACTAAAATTAGATAGATTGCAATTAACACAAATGCAGTCGACCTACAATTTATATTTATTGAATCCACCAATCACGGCGTAGACCAAAATGAGACTCCAGGAGACAGTTAACCTGCATGTGAGGAATAGTGAGTGCTGCTCAAAGAAATGAGAATGAGGCGACGTCAATATTATTCTATTTTCTCTTATATACAACAAGCTTTTGTGGTTGTGGTAAGGCTCGAGGTTGTTACCATTGATAGTCTTGCATACGAGCTCTGACTGAGGTGGAAGTTCATGATGGTGATGCTCCCGAGGGATCGTGTATTGATAAACGGAATGAAAACATAAGATTCTCATATGCTCTCGATTTTGTGTTGTTTTAATTATGTGTTGTTAAACGTCAACACGTGACATTTCATGCGATTGTCCCAAAATTCTTTGAAGTTATTGAGTGGATTTTGCCCGAGTTTTGGGCCTTTAAATTAAGTCTTTGTTTGGTAGAGTCTTTGACTTGTAGCAGAATAATAGTTGAGGCGAGGATGCAAGGACGGATTCAGAATTATTCTTCCGTTAGAGAAAACAATTTGAATAATCTTTTTCATTAAACTATTAAGACAAAAAAAAATCATGTGAGGGAAATAATTTAACCCTTATCAAGTTATACAAGCAAATACAAAAGTTTTAATAAACAACTACAAGAATTATAATGTAATAATTTTATTTTGTAGGGGCAACTGCCCCCAATACACTCAATGTGCATCAGTCCCTACATGGATGCTACCTCTATTGTTTCTCTTTTTTGTCTAACTGATTGTCATTCTCACCTTGGGAGAGCATTAATTATGGAATGCAGTGAACGGGCATTCGAGTTTGAACAGTTCATATAGTTACATGTTGGAAGGCAAATAAATCGTGTGATCTATGGCAAAAGTTTACCTTTCTTTTTGTTCGAACATAGTTGTTTACTATCTCACCATCCAGTAGATGCCTTTTTCTCTCGAATGAGTGTAGTAGCATCCCTTACTCTCATGTTGTTTGGTCTTCCTAATCTATCTATATCTAGCGTTTTTTTCTCTACCATAAAACAAAAGACCGAAATTTAGAATATTAGAACTCAAATTGATGCAATGAATTTATTTACACATAACAACTCTATATAATATATGATACAGCAATATCCAGATATGCAGATAACAATTCCCTAAAACAACAATGAAATTAAAATAAGTGAATACATATAAATCTAGCACAGAACAATATCTCTTTATATATTTAAGGGAACAAAATATTAATGTCATAAGAGTAGCAATATACATTATTAAACAGCAGTTTATATGGTTGCTAAACCATATATATGGCATATGATAGGGCTTCTTTCTTATAACATAAAAGTGTTCTTCACCATTGGATCCAAATATGAAATATTACAGCTAAAACACTTCATTTCATATAGTTAGTGGATATGGCATATTAGTAGTTACTGGTGAAAAGTTAGTAATCCCAAAGTTCTCCTCAATCTGCACAACAAAATAATCAAAATAGATTAATTAGTTATTATACATAAAACTTTTTTCCCTAATTATAAATTAATAATATACAATTTTGTGTGTAAATAGTTCTACCTTTTCTTGAAGATACATGTTTGCAGCATTCAATATCCCCTCCTTCGTCAACACAAAAAAAAAAAAAAACAAAAATAAAGAACTTTAATTGATGACCATGAAAATATTTTTAATAAAAATTGAATTATATATACTTTTTTTTTTTGGTAAACTTTATGTGGAGACTGAGATTATATATACTCATTCCACATAAAAAATTAGTTTCTATATATATATATAAATATTTCAAACAGAGATGTGATGTTGCAGGAACATTTTATGATTATACGCAATAGTATAAAATATAAATAAATAAGTTCGATTCAATCAAACTTGCAATTTCACTTAAATGAATATGACACATAGATGTAAAGCTATTAACTTTTCTTTTCTTTTTTTTTGGGTTTGAAAAATAGTAATTATTGTAGGTTCAAATTAAAGATAAAGTGCCATTTGATCTAATTACCTTATTCCTCAACAATTGGATCTCTTGAAACATGATATCCATCTGGACCAAAAAAAAAAAGTTAACATGCAACCAAAAATAAATAAACATCTTAGAAAAAATAATTAAATTGTATAATGAGATAGCCAAGAAAAAGAAAAAAAATGGATACCTTAGTTGAGCGAATGTGATAAATCCAAGTCTCAAGATGCTTTTCAAGCACTTGAAGTTCATCCAGAGACATGTTTCCAGCTCCACCTCCAAACATATATCTGAAAACCGTTTTATTCATGCAAAAATCGATTAAAATTTGATATAATATTTTATAATTTAGAATTAATAGCTTAATATTGTATAATTTATAAAGTGTGCATGACCATATTTTAATATAATGTATAGGCTTAAATATTGAAATATGACCAACACCCCATGGTTTACCACTTAGGTACCCGTAGGTCTCGAGTTCGAGTCACCATGAAGGCACTGTTGGTATATATTTGTATGGATATGGGTGGGGTATGAGTTTTATCTTTGTTAGTAATCTTGTAAAACTTAATTGAACTTTCTAGCCCAATTTTTTTAAAAAATTATTGAAATATGTTTGTGAACATTTTTTCACTTATTTGCACACTAATTAAAGTCTCTTCAAACTTAAATATGAAAGTAAAAAGTACCCAAGACCCTTTTGAAGTATTTCAACTTCTTGTTTCAGCACGTTGATCTCTTCCTTCACATCCTACGTACATAAAGTATATATTATAACAAATGAGTATACATACACACAAATTATAGTGTTAAAGGAGGCATTAGGCTATATGCATTGCATAAAAATAAAAACAAAAACAAGATTTGTCGAGTTAAATATAATGTACTTATGAGCAATATGAAAAATGGTGATTAATTATCACCTCCATGCAACATGCTCATATTACAAATACCAGAATAGATATTGTCACTTTAATCATGAAGTCCAAATCAAAGTTGCACATTTAATTATGTTATTTGTTAATTGGCATCCAAATTCAAAAACTTAAGTTGATATATAGTTGCAATCAGATTGTATGTGTGTGTGTGTATATAGACACACATGTAGCTACCATATTTGAGTTAAAGTATTAACAGTTTCACACCAAGAAATGTTCACATTCTGTTTCTTTTTTTTTTTTTAAATTAAATACTATTACAAGATGTGTTAGCTAGGTGCATGGTTCATTGCTACAAATTAATAAAATGTGCAAAATACATTATCATCATGCAATTTACAGAATAATATCAAAGCATTATCAGTACACACACATATATAAAACTATGTTGCTCTATATATATTCTGATAAGACAGCAAATACCAGCCACCAGCATCTGATGCTAATGACCAGAAAAGCTTTTTGTTGTTATTCAATAATTAATATTATTCCTACAAAAAAAACATTTCTACTTTCTAATTAAAACTAAAAACCCTAACCTTGCAATATATCTAATAATTAAAACTAAATAAATCATTAATTTGTACATACCATAGAAGATTGTGTTTCTTTGGGTTGGTGATGATCAGTAGTAGCCTGAAGAGATCCTCTGGTGGACTTCATGTACCTCTCAATAAGGCCTTGCATGGTTCTAAAAAAATAACAAAATTATTTGAATTTAATTAACTATAAGCTTACATATACAAATATGAACAAAAATAATTAGAAAAAAGAAGAGAGAGAGAAATTAAAAACAGACCCATTGGTGGCAAGTTCATAGAGCTTTCCATGGTTGGAGAAAATGACAAGGCCAATTTCAGCATCACACAGCACAGAGAGCTCCTTTGCCTTCTTCAGGAGCCCGGCCCGGCGCTTGCAGAAGGTCACTTGCCGGTGCACCGGATTCTCTATACGCTTCATCTGAATCTTCCCCCGAGCCATTCGTACGTATTTCCTCGGAGACTATCAAACTAATATGTATGGATAACGATCTCGATCTGTGTTAGGGTTTTGTTGATCGAAACGTTTTTTCGTGGAAGTGGTGATTGTTTTTCGATAGAAATTTGTGTGTGCGCTTTGGATGTGCACACAACCTCCCACTAGTTTGAACTAGCTTCGAGGTTGTTGCAACTATTGTGGGTTTTTCTTCAAAGAATGAAGTTGTCTGAGAATAATTGTGTCTCCATTTAATTTCTTTCTTCTCTTCCATTTTATACTTGTGTGGATTCTCTTTTTTCTCTCTTTATCAAGAATAACTTGGTGGGAACCTTTCCTTTACGCATCACTAATTAATTCCATGCTCAATTTACTCACAACATTTTAAATGTTATTGTATTATTTCTTGTGAACAAGTT
>JAYMTA010003076.1:0-15014 GCA_036897625.1 Pelargonium cotyledonis | reverse complement strand
AAAGGCCGTGGAATCGCACACTGATCTAAAACTGGGCAAGTATTGGGGCGAAATGGGAGTTGATTTTTGGAGTGGTGATACATGGAAAAAACAAATAGATGAGCATGAGGTAGGGCCATTTCTATTTTTTCTTTTTATATATGTCTCAAAACCTATCTAGATTTTGCCTTCTGTTAATCTCTACATGTTTTTTCAGTATCCAAAATATTGTTTTTGTTTCCATTTTGATCTGTTTATTTATTATTTTATATTTTCAACTATGTATTCCTCTTATTTTCCAAGTTCTGTGTTCCTTTTACATTTCTGGTGACACAAATTTTGATAATGCATGAGCAGTTTTCAAACTTACGAGAAGTGTAGTAGATGCAGTTTTGATGAGATGTATCTATTTCACACTTTTGGCTATAGTTGTCTAACTCATTTTCATAAAATACATACAAGAAAAACGCCAAAATTTGGAAGACAATTCTTTATGTTATTTACTATGAAGCACCAATTTGGATACCTGACACAATTTGTGACACCACTTGGATGCATATTTGCCATATACAACAAAAACATGGGACACGATGCAATAGCAGATACTGATTTTGCATTTCAAACATATACTTTATAATTAACAAAATTACGTGTTTACAGTTTTTTATTCTATTAAAGTTATATTTAATAGTAGGTCAAATTAAAGTTAACATCATACAAAATAAGGGAATTTTCAACCAGCAACCGAAACAACTAAGTAAGCCAAGTCATTATCATACAAAGCAGACTTCCTAAGTTCAATCTAAACAAATAATTAAAAAGATATGATCCAGTTTTAGAAGAAGTGTGTTTCTGGTTTTAGGGGGTTTTGTCTGCATTATTTTTTCTGCTAACTTTAATAACAAAATCTATTAGAAAATGTGACACGACGTGTGGATCACGTGTCCTGTTTATTTATTTTTACTTTGTATAATTTGAACTGCGTCAGATGCGTGTCAAATCCATTATATTCATATTCTACTCAGACTTATTACATTGAGCAGTACCATGGTCATAACTCATAACAAACTATCCCATTATCATAGTCCCCCTTTTCGGCTTCCCTAATGTCAACTCGTATTAAGCACATTATATTTATGCTGAATTCAACATTATGTCTTCATATGTGTGTTTTCAAATTTTGCTATGTAATTTTTTTACTTATGTGGTTTTAGGTTTTATTTTAATATTCACAGGTTGTCATGGACCAGAAATTCCTTTGGGAATTATAAATCTATGAACAGAATTAACTTAGTGTATCCTTGTTAATTTTCACAAACTACTATTCTTGCAATGAGTTAAAAAAAGAAAAAGAAAAAAAGACTAATATTACTTGCAGTTATAGTTTTCAGTTTTTGATAATGTTTAGTTGAACATCTGCATCCAAATAAGCTGTTTCTTGCACTCTGCTGCAGAAGTGTGATGTGCCCTCGATAGTTTTCTCTGGATACAATGTGTAGTAATCTTCTTTTATGCTTACAGGTGCTTGTGATGACACCTGCTATTCTACTTGATGGTTTGAGACATAGCTTTTTCAACCTAAATATGATAAAGGTTCTAATAGTTGATGAGTGCCACCATGCCAGGGGTAAACACCCCTATGCTTGCATTATGACGGTGTGTTATCTCTTTCTTTTCTTTTTTTCCCTTTCCCAATGCAAATGATACGTTACAAAATAATAGTCTCATCTTAGCTTATTACATTTCTTTTTAGATTTGTTAATTGTTGAAGATGGAGTTGCCAAACCCTAATTCATTCGCACTCATTGTTTACTACCAAGTTCGTATTAGTCTCATCTGATATTGTGAAGTTTGATTTTATATTCCCTTGTTAAGGGAAATGGGAAAGGCCATTGATGTATTTTGTGTATACTTCTATCATCATACCTTGCTCTCTTCATTTTATGTTGTAAAAATACCAGACATTTTATTTACTGCTTTGTATATTGAAAACTTGAAATGCTTTGGATATGTGAATGTATTCAAGTAGATTAAATATTCTGAAGGCAGTCCATACTGCAATTTAATCAAGGCTGCCTATTAATTTGTTGCTGCCTGTTTTATCACTGGCACAATGTTAGTGCTGTTTGAAGGAGTTGAATGCATTTGCAGGAATTCTACCACCGTCAGTTGCATTCTGGTGAATCCGATCTTCCTAGGATTTTTGGGATGACTGCGTCCCCCATAAAGTCTAAAGGTATAAGAACCTCAGTTTAATCTATGGGTTATGCTGTACCATATTGTCTTTTGGTAATTGTATTATGAACTTGTGAACCTTGCATCTTAATGTTGGTTTTAAACTGTTTTCACTGCTTTTTTTATAGGTGCAAAATCAGGGCGCATTTGCTGGGAAATGATTAATGATCTTGAGACTTTGATGAATTCAAAGGTTACTTTTTTACTTATGTTATGTTTGATTCTGTATTGCTAAGAATAGTACTTTGCATTTTTTAGGCAATTTGATCATACACTGGTGTAGTTTGATACTACTGTTTTATTCTTATTATTTTGTTGGTTCACTTTGTAAATTTGTTTTTTTTTTTCTTAATGGTTATTTATAATCATATATATTGGGGTTTGCAGGTCTATACGTGTGCTAATGAATCTGTGCTTGCTGAGTTTATACCATTTTCATCTCCAAAGTTCAAAACTTACAAGCACATGGAAATTCCTTATGCGTTATATGCTTGTATTGTGGACAGATTACATATTCTCGAGAAGAAGGTATGCGCTCATGAAATTTTTTACTTTAACCAAATTTTATTCGTGTAGCAAGGTAAATGTTCTTTTCTTTAGATATTCTTATTGATATATTCTTTTAAAATTAAAACAAGGTGGCAACTTTATTTTCTTATTATCCACCAATGTATTGTGATCTGATCATTGGTATCTTTTTTGAGGGCACTGATGAGAAATACTGGTTTTCAGCATAAATCCTCCTTGGAAGAATTAGATCTCAAGGAATCTACTGCAGATGCAATAAAAAAAAGATTGTCGAAGATACATTCCAATTTACTGTTCTCTTTGGATGAACTTGGGGTTTGGTTGGCTTTAAAGGTAATGAATAATTCAGGTTAGTTAACTGATTTTTTTTGTCTTGTTATTATAAAGAAACAGCAGATTTATTCAACATATTCTTGTTTAACAGGCTGCAGAGTCTTTTTCATGCAATGAAGCTGAATCTGATTTTCATGCATGGGGAACATTGGATGCGTTTGGGGAATCAACTGTGAAAAAATTTAGCATTGATGCCTTCAATATATTGGCGGCCTACATGCCATCTGGTGCTTTCTTTTTTCTTTAGTTTGATGAGTGAATTAGTTGGAGTTGTCATTTTCATTACTCTTTTGCTTCAGTTCTTCCTTACATGTGTTTCTCTTCTTCCCAATATACATTTTAGGTCCTTGTTGGTCTACTAGTGATGATGTCAAAGCCAAAATGGATGCAGGGTATCTAACATCCAAAGTTGTTTGTCTCATTGACATTCTTCTTGAATACAGGTTTGCATAAGATGTTTCATTGAAATTTATCTAATGTAAATAGGGTATCATAAATTCATAATTGAACGTGTCACAAAAGAAGCCGATAATTTATGTTACCTCGATATATTCTTGTTAAATTTCAACAATGTGTTACATACAATGACTTGCTTTCACTACTAAAATGTCAATCTTGATTAGTAGGATTTGACTTCTACCATCATATTTAGCTCATTCACTTTATACTTTTTCAATTTGTGACATTAGTCACTAATTGAACACTCCCTCTCACGTGCAATTATTGGATTTTTCTTATGTATGTGGCCGCGACTTGTGCACAATTGGGTGCCTTTTAAATCGGCACTCCCTTCTCTTGTAGGTATTTATCTATCAAACGTGAGGTGAACTAGACATATCCATATGCAAATGGGCCGGGGACCATATGCGGAGGCAACATAAACTGGTCATTTTTGGGCCAAGGCCTGTTAAAAAACCCGCTAAGACACCATGATAAATTTCAATAATGAGCTACTTACAATAACTTGGGCTTCCACTACTAAAAGATTAATCTTCTTAGTATAATTTGGCTCCCACCATTATATTTAGCTTCTTCACTTTATTTCATCGTGAGACTTTAGTCACCACTTTAACAATCCTTAAAACGTCGAATAAATGCATGGCTAATTGTTTAGCCCTTTGAGTAATGAGAACATGGAAATAAAGGTGTGATGTTGACTTGTGTGTTGTATGTGCTTATAGCCTGCTCTTATAAATTAAAATTGCAAAACACGATTCTTATAAATTAAAATTGCAAAACACGATTGTTCTGGCAGATATTTTTTGTTTCTCTTTTACCATATATTTATATATATATACTTCAACTCTTTTGTCCAAATTAGGCCTTTTTAAATGAAACTATGAACTTCTTATGAGTGTGCGTGTGCCTTTATGTGTTCATACTGATACTTAATTGTTTCCATTTTTTATTTGTTATAAATGTAGGGATGTAAAGGATATAAGATGTATAATATTTGTAGAAAGAGTCATTGGAGCTATTGTCCTTCAATCTCTATTGAGTGAGTTTCTTTCTAAGCACAATAGCTGGAAGACAAAGTATATAGCAGGAAACAGTTCTATGCTCCAGTCTCAAACCAGAAAGAAACAAAATGAAATTGTGGAAGAATTTCGTAAAGGGGTGGTATGTTTACCCTGTATTTTCTCATGTTGACTTTAAATCTTTTTGTTTGTTGTCAATAATCATATTTGATGTTGGATGGCACTTAGGTGAACGTCATTGTTGCTACATCGATTTTGGAGGAGGGTTTAGATGTTCAAACTTGCAACTTAGTTATTAGATTTGATCCTCCAGCCACAATCTGCAGCTTCATACAGTCAAGAGGACGTGCTAGAGTGCAGAATTCGGATTATATCTTGATGTTAAAAAGGTGAATGTCTAATTGTTTCTGTTTTATAGAGAATAATGGTTACACACATACAGATTTCTGGATTTATGTTTGTTCTTGGCATGAGCATTGCATACCGAATCACCCTTATTTTTTATATTCCTTTAGTGGAGATTTATCGACACGCTATCGGCTGGAAAACTATCTGTCTGGTGGTGATATCATGAGAAAGGAGTCCCTAGACCATGCTTCCCTTCCTTGTGCACCTCTCAAAAGTGAGCTGTTCGATGAGTCTTATCGCGTGGAAAGCACTGGAGCAGTTGTAACTCTTAGTTCTAGTGTTAGCTTGATATACTTCTATTGTTCACGTCTCCCCTCTGATGGGTTAGTTAATAGTATTTTTAACTTAATTTAAATTCGTTCATTATTAATGCTTTAGTGCTTATCTGTTTATTTTTCTTCATTTAGATACTTCAAACCAACTCCAAGATGTGATATAGACAAGGAGAAGGGTGTTGGCATTCTCCGTCTCCCTAAGAGCTCTCCTGTTCATACTGTGCGTTCACATGGACACCCAAAATTTTTGAAGCAAATTGTTTGCCTCGATGCTTGCAAGCAACTTCACAAAGTTGGTGCTTTAACAGATAATCTTGTCCCTGATATTGTTGTGGAAGAAGCTGCTGCCCAAGTATATGGTGGTTTTTCTTTCTAACCTGTAATATCTACTTTTTGTACTGAACTTATTCAGTAGGTTCACGAGAAGTCTCTTTGTCTCATTTGCTTTCCATTTTATTGTTTGATGTGCAGCGAGTGATACTTTTAACAGCGAGCAACCTAAGTACTTCCCTTCAGAACTGGTTAATTGTTGTCTAGACAAATCCAAGACGTTGTACTATTGCTACTTGATTGAGTTGAAGCAGAACTTTGATTATGCAACTGCTGTTCATGATATTGTACTAGTTACAAGAAGTGAACTTGAATTTGATAGTGGGAGCTTGGGTTTTGACTTGGAAGTTGATAGAGGTGTTTTGGCTGTAAACTTGAAGTATGTGGGAGTCATTAACCTTAGCCCAGAGCAGGTATCACATCTACTTCTCTTCAACTTAAAATTGTTGAAAATGTGATTAGTAAATACAAAATAAACTAATTTAACCCTTATAAATTTGTTGTCAGGTTCTTATGTGTCGGCAGTTTCAGGTCACTCTGTTCAGAATTCTGGTGGATTATAATCTAGATAGGTTGCCAGATGCATTAAAAGGATTTAATCTGGGTTATAATCTTGATATTGATTATCTTTTGCTTCCATCCGGCAACAAACTTAAGGAACCTATGACTATTGACTGGTTGTCTGTTATGTCTTTTTTTCCATGTGACAATGCTCAGAACGGTTGCATGACCTATTCTCGAAATGGTCATGCAGATGCTCATGTTGTCCACACCAAAAATGGTTTGGTATCCTCATGCACACTGTTAAATTCTCTGGTCTATACCCCTCACAATGGTCATATCTATTGCATCACTGGCATTCTAAATGAGTTAGATGGAAACTCACTTTTGAGGAAGAGGGATGAAACTGATATCTCTTACAAGGAGTATTATAGAATACGGTACGTACTACCCATAAATTTCTTTGTACACTCCCTGGTTGTCAGAAGCGATGCTGTTGTGTTTCATGCGAGTAACTTACATGTCTTGTTTATTACAGCTATGGCATCAAATTACAGTTTGAACGTCAACCATTGTTCAAAGGAAGACACATACATAAAGTAAAAAATTACCTCAGTCGATGCAGGCTACCAAAGGAGAAAGGTTTGATTTTCTTTATTTGTTTCATTTATAGTGTATTATGGTTGATCTTATTTTATTTTATTCATGTGAGGTTTTTGTCTGCAATTTGGTCTTTCAATTCCTTGAGCACTGCATTATGGATTTTATTTGTTGTGGGCTGGTACTTTTATCTGTCACGTTCTCACAAAGTAGATTATTTGAGCACATGTGACGCAGTTTAGGGTTTAGGGACTTTCCAAGTCTTTTTGTTGTCTTTGAATAGAACTACTTATAGTAATTTGATCCCTTGCAGGCTTAACAGTTTTCTTATTTGTCTACTATATGAATATGATCTAACAAAACAATACCAGACACTGGTATGCCATGTCTCAATGGGATCATTTTAACATTTTTTTAATTACTCCCTCTGTCCCAAAATGAGTGTTTTGTTTCCATTTTTTGCAAAAATTAAGAATCACTAGATAATTTAGTGTGTTTCAAATATTACCCTCACTTTCTCACCTACACCACATGTGCAGATCTGCCCATGTGCATAAGTGATGAGGCTAAAAAAAAAAACAAGACACTCATTTTGGGACAAAACTTTTAGACAAACAGGACACTCATTTTGGGACGGAGGGAGTACTATATTACCTAAAACTAACTTGTGGTTACTACATTGCCATGAGTAGTCTGGGCATGTGCGTTTTGTTGTTCACAACCTGAATTTGACAATGGTGGTTCAGAATATTTGGTTTTCATCATTTGTGAATGATTTTGATCATAGTTGTGTACAAGTGTAGACAGAGCATTAGTTTCAGCAGTCTTATTAATTTGATCAGCTGTGCTTATTGCAGAATCAACTAATACAAGTGTGGAATTGCCAGCTGAACTTTGCTCCATTATCATGACTCCAATGTCAATCTCTACTGTGTATTCTTTCTCATTTGTTCCGTCAATTATGCATCGGATTGAGTCTATGCTCATTGCTATCAACTTGACAAAGATGCCTATGGACCATTGCATCCAAAATATGAAAGTTCCAACCTTGAAGGTAATCTTACTCTGTTTGCATATTATTTATGAATATAGAGGGAATATCAGCCAATATGGTGGGTAACAATATATCACACCGATTGATTTTGAATCATGAGAGATTTGATATGCCCTTAATTGTGAATTGATGTCCCATATTGGATATATTTACATTTGTGTGAAGTTTGTATGATAATTTCATGTTTCGTTTGAACGTAGGTCTTGGAAGCGATCACTACAAAAGAGTGCCAAGAGAAATTTCATTTGGAATCACTCGAGACTTTGGGGGACTCTTTTCTCAAATATGCTGCTAGCCAGCAGCTCTTTAAAACCTATCAAAACCATCATGAAGGCCTACTTAGTATTAAGAAAGATAAAATTGTTTCAAATGTTGCACTTTGCAAGCTAGGATGTGACCGCAAGCTACAGGTAAATTTTCGTTGAATAATTCAAAAGTTGCTAATAGTATTGGAATAAATTACCGTTCTATTACTGCTCATTAATCAATTGCATCTTGTTGTATTTGCTAGGTTCTGGTCATAATGTATACATGTTTGTTTTAATTGTAGGGCTTCATTCGCAATGAATCTTTTAATCCTAAACAGTGGATCATTCCTGGAGATAAATCTGTAAAGTATACGTTAAGTGAGGATTGCATTACTAGTACTAAAAAAATGTATGTCACGGGGAGAAGGAGCCTTAAAAGTAAGACCGTTGCTGATGTTGTTGAGGCATTACTCGGTGCATTTTTGAGCACTGGCGGTGAAACAGCAGCATTACTGTATATGGATTGGCTTGGCATAAAGGTTGATTTTGATACTTTGCCATATGAGACCTTCCCAGTACAATCGGAGAGGCTCGTGAATGTCAAACATATGGAGTCCTTGTTGAACTACTCATTCCGCAACCCTTGTTTGCTAGTGGAGGCACTGACCCATGGTTCTTACATGCTTCCTGAGATACCGAGATGTTATCAGCGGCTTGAATTCCTCGGGGATTCAGTGTTGGATTATCTGATCACCGTCCATCTGTATAATACATACCCTGGGTCATCACCTGGTTTGTTAACAGATATGAGATCTGCTTCAGTGAACAACGACTGCTATGCACAATCTGCTGTGAAGGCTAAACTGCACAAGCATATCCTCCATGCCTCTCACGATCTCCACAAGCACATAAAAGCCACTGTTGATGGATTCGAGAATGTATCCTTGCAAACAACTTTTGGATGGGAATGCGAGATTTCTTTTCCAAAGGTATGCTGTTTACATAGTAGCCTTAGCCTTAGTTTGTTCACATTTGTTCATAAATTGTTTAATCCTTGCTGATTTGTGACAGGTACTGGGAGACATAATAGAATCTCTGGCAGGCGCAATATTTGTTGATTCGGGATGCAACAAGGATGTAGTGTTTCAAAGTATCCGGCCCCTCTTGGAACCTTTGGTGACACCGGAGACTCTAAAGCTCCAACCGGTGAGAGAGTTGAATGAGTTGTGTCATAAGAACAACTACAGCTTGAAAAAACCTGTGTTCTCAAAAAACAATGGAGTCAGTGCAATTACTGTGGTGGTTGAAGCTAATGGTGTGATTCACAAGCATACATCTACTGCTGCAGATAAGAAAACTGCAAAGAAACTTGCGTGCAAACAAGTTCTCAAGTCCTTGAAATCAACATAGATAGTGTGATAATATGCTTGTTTTTTATATGTTATTATGTACATATTTAAGTAGAAGGGATAGGGGCATATTCATGTAGCCTAACTTTCTTTCTGATATGAGAAAATGGGAGAGCTATATATGTAACCTGGCCCATCAGATTTTCTTTTACATATATAAAGAAGTTTTGCCTTGGCACTAAATTTATACCTTTACCGTTTTAAAATGACGCATAAGGCGTTTGCTTCTCCCACAAGGATCACGTCATCATATGCATGATAGCCGAGCACTTCTACAAAGTTGTGCAAATGAAAATTTCAAAGGAAAAAATTCGACCAAAAGAATGAGAAATCGAAGATGTAGGAGAACTCCATATCCTAGTGGGCCAATGTAGTTGACTTAACGATAAAGTTGGGAGAAGGAGCCACAACAGTTGAAATAAATGCCCCTTCATAATAGTGGAATCGAACTCACTATTCAACATATTTATAGGGCAACCTCCTATATGAGCCGAATATTGCCATGAGCACCAAATAAATCCTCCTAAAACGTCCCACCGTGCACGAAATAGGATAGGTGTGAGGAAGCCAAGGGGAGGCCAAGTGATGCTTTCAAATAGAGAAATCCGCAGAAGACGAGGGAGATGTAGACCCTGAAAAACTTATAAAATGCCAAGGCGCAGCTCGAGCCAAGTGAAGAGTTACGATCCATACATATATGAAGAAAAAAAAATATGGTGACTCACAGAGAGAAAACATTGCACGAGACGGTAAAAAAAGAAGTTACAAAATTCCTCAAACAAAAGGTACACATGTTTGCGTGAAAGGCAAAACCATGTCGTGCATAGATTGAAATGTCATTAGTCACCACATCACATGAGCACAATTCTTGAACGCCAGCCCGGTAAAACAAAAGAAAAGACTATTCAGCAAGAAGAAGCAAATGTCATAGCCAAAGAGGTAGATCCTACTACTAAAGATCAATTTTATTTGATAAGTGGAATATCCAAAATGACTTTTAAACCCTATCCCAGTCAAGAAGCCGAACGGAAAAATGGAGGGTATGCATATCCAAGGACCATTATCCCCTTCCAAACATCGACTAGTTGGTCGAAAGTTCGTAAGGGTATGAGGTCATAAACTTTGAGGAAAAAACATCATTCATTATGAACTGGGGAACTTACTACTACGTATAGGGTAATGCCTTTCAAACTAAAAAAAAAACATGGGGGCCACATACTAAAGGTTAGTCAAACACATGTGTGCACGGAGCAAGCAATATAGGAGGTAAAAGAGATGAAATTCTTTAGAGAACGGTCATCAATTGTAGTATGTTATATGATTGGCCTTCCCAGCATCTAATAACTAGGCAGAGTGCGAGGGGTTAATAGCAGGCAAGCCAAGATCTTTAGTGACTTCCAACTGGTTGTAGCACAGTCTTCTGGGGAATGTAAGGTTAAAGAAGACAACAAGATCAAGTACAATGGCATAGTCAAAAGACTCATCGCCGTTTGTTTAAGATTGCATTGGTTTTAAGATCGACCCTAACACCGGTGGAGAAGTTTAGTCCCTCAAGAAGATGCTTGAAAGGATACCTTGTCACGCTTTCGTGGATATTTGAGACTAACTCAGTATGAGATGTGGTTGTTCTCGTCAATCTAAGGAAAAATGAATCGTCCCCTCCAATTTTGTGTTACCTTGTCATGCTTTCGAGGATCTTAAATAATTTTTTTGCTGGTTTGAATGGACAAGATGGGGTCTGCATTCTTCAGGGTAGCTCAAAGTTATACAATATAGTTTATGGGTGCCCCAGCAAAAGTTCCGGGGTGTCATTTGTAATTTTTCCAATTCTCATTTGCTACACTTTATTTTGAATAAGGGTAATTACAAAATCTCTTGTGTCTATGGTCAATAACATATAATCACTCTATGTTTTAAAAGTTGGCAACTAACTACTATATCTTTCTATTAATAGTGTAAAATGTTAACTCAAATGAGAAAAAAGAAAGAAAAAATCATAGCGGTTTGCTCAAATCTACGTTTTGATTTATTCTTGTCTTGATTTCATGTAGTTATTCAAGATGGACATGATTATGGATTAAAAATTTGAAGAAAAAAAAATCTTGACAAAATGAGGCATTTACAGATCTGGTTTGGTAAAAAAATATGAAAAATTAGTTGAAAATGAAGAAAAATACACAATTTTGTATCATGAGTTTTTTTTCGGTTTATACTATGGGGTACTTGAGCGATCCCGCACACTCGCGCCTGGCACCTTTAAGGCATTTTACAACACCCAAACTAATCCTCATTCGGAGTTTGTTAATAGTTAAAGCCTTCACCTCTCCCCATGGGTGTGTTGAGCGGGGATCGAACGCAAGCGCTCTTCCCACTCACGCAGCCTGTGCTGACAACTACGCCACTACCCTTGGGTGTATCATGAGATTTGATTTGAGTGATTTTTAAAACAATGAAGTTTAATGGTTTAAAACTTATGATTTACAATCCATATTTAAAAATAAATGAAAAGGTTTAAAAATCGTAATATCGTCATTCATTGGCCATTTTCTGTAACTTTTACGTGATCTCAAGTAAAATTTCGAGAGTAATCTAATGATGCTTTTAATTTTACAGAATATTTATGCTTTGTGGTTCAGTTTGATGTTTTTATTTTACGAGCAACACTCCACAATTTTTCGATGAATTAAAAAGTAAGACATTGAGGGTATTTTGGGTACTAAAAAATATTTATCATCATGTGACCAACAATTAACGAAAATAAAATATTTCGTTAGATTTAACATTTTATATTTTCAATAAACAATAAAATAGTTAGTTGTCGACTCTTAAAACACAGAGGTCATGTATTTTTGGTGTACATTTTTTACATCAGGTTACCCTCAACTATTGTTTCTTACTACTTGGTACCCTGAAGTATGCCAAAAATCTTTTCATCCAAAATTTCCGTTAAAGTTATCGGAAAAAATCCAATAATTGAGGCATGTTCTAAGCACATGACCATTTTTTAAAATTTCAAAAATGCCCTTCACTTTATTACCCTTATTCTTCATCAAAAACATGTTCTGCCGAAAACTTCAAAGCTTTCCAGTTAAATTTTTTTTTTTAAACACTTTGTCTTTACAAAACTATATCAATCTTTACAAAAAAAAAAATAATAAAATAAAATAAAATAATAACACCAACAAACTTCTAATCATCAAAAGAACAGGAAGCCAATATTGTTCACCAAATGCAACTCAAGAAACAAATCAATCTCAATATTTTGGACCAAAAAAAGGCAAAAAATTCAAACCAAAACCCTTAATCAATTTCTAGATATTTTTACCAAAAATTACAAACTATTTTACCAAAATTACAAATGCTGGAATTTGGAGGAGTCTGGTCATCGTCGTCGCCGTCGCCGTCGCCAGATCTATAACTCGAGGAGGACGTCGAATCTCCCTCACCGTCGAAGAAGCAAATCGTAGTCGTCGTGAGTCTCGACGATGAAGGGGACGACGTCGAACAACTTCTGGAGGAGAGCGTCGTCATTGAGGTCGGCCTCAACGATGAAGATCTAGTGTCGGACTCCCGAGGAACAACCACGCGCGCCGCCGGACTAGCGAAGAACGACCACGACGTAGAGCTTCGAGATTTGGTTCTCTCGCCGGCGTTCCAGATCTGGTTCTCTCTCCGGCCATGGCGTCCTTGTCTTCCTCTCTTTCACGTCAAGCTTCGACCTCCAGAGTCGTCACTGTCGATGGAGGTAGAAGACGACGGTGCTCCGACGCCAACGAGGTCAAATCTGGAGCAGAGAACTCTGACCTACAACCTCCGACCTGCTTCGTGCTTAGCTTGTCTCGAACGTTGCCGGAACTCGCTCAATTTATCTCCTTCCTGGTCTCCGGAGCTCGTTGATCACCGGCATCACCAAGCAACTTTAGATCTTGGCTTGAACCAAATCAGTGTTTGTTGTTGTTCCATTTTTTTTCATTTCAAGTCATAAGGGCCTGTTTGGCTGATGTATTTTTATTTAGTTAGAAGTTATTTTAGTTATTTTAACACAATGCATGAAGATTTGGATGGAAATATCGTTAACATATTTTAAGCTAGTCAATAGTAAGAAGCAATAGTTGATGGTAATTAGATGTAAAAGGTGTATAGTTGAAAATATGTATGTGTAATCATCCCTTTATTGTAATTAGGTTTAAATACTCCACAACTTTCCCATCCATGAAATACTCATGACTCCCAGGTTCTCAGAAAAATATTTGAGCTTTAGTAGTACTTAGACACTATACTATTTGATCACATGGGTCCATCAATTATATTTAGTTAACATTGCTGATATAGCGCACATGTGACATTTCATTTAATAATATTTAATTATTTAATTTTTTATGTGGCGTTGACGTGGTATATTTTAATATTGAAATTTTAATTGGCATGTGTTGCTTGCTTATTAGTCCAAAATTAATCAAATGATATGAATTTATAATTTTACCCTTAACATTTTTTAATTTTATCATTTACACCATCTTCTTCCTCCTAGCTTTGTGTTTCACGCTCTCTTGTCTCTCCTTCTTGCTACTTTGAATATTAAATCTAGGACCGTCTCAAGAATTTTGGGGGTTCTATGTTAAAATTAATATTTAGACCCCTAAATTTTTTAAATCGGGGTTGATTGTGAGTTTAACTAAACATAGAGAGCCAAGTTTTGCGAAGGCCTGTAATATAATTAATCTAAATTGTATTGTAGTTTCTAACCGCAGCTAATAACTGCAGCTAAAAAGGAGCTCTCGTAGTTTTAAACCACAGTTAAGTACTGCAGCTAAAAATCCAAAACAACGTTGTGAGGCTTTGGGGGGGCATGTGCGATCGCCCACATTGCACCCCCTAAGAGTCGGCCCTGATTAAATCACAGAAACAGAGAGAGTGAACCATGACCATTATTTATGAAAAGCAATTAGGTTTTTTTTTTTAGGAAACCCTCTCATGTATTAATTAAACAAAAAGAAATAGGCGTTTAACAAGTCCTTCCTCTCATGTTTATATTGTATTTGATGTTTATGGAAATCAATTGAAATATCATAAAGCAAGAGCAGAGGCCTCCCTATTCGATTTCGCACCAGATATGGAAGAGGTGTTTTCTCTGGGGAGGGTTCAGAGGGTAAGCCGTTCCGGCTATAGTGGGAGCAGTGGGATGGGGGAGCAAATGACAGCCATGGTTGCAAGCATGTAGGAGGTGAGGAAGAAGATGGTGTAATTGAGAAGATTAACAAGTGTGAAGGGTAAAATTGTAAACTCATATCATTTGATAATTTTGGACCAACAAGCAAGCGGCACGTATCACTTAAAATTTAAATTAATATTAAAATATATCACGTCAACGCCACATAGAAAAATAAATAAATAAAAAATATTAAACAAAATGCCACGTATGCGCCACATTAGCGACGTTAACGGTTTTGTTAACTAAACCTAATGAATGGATGTACGTGACCAAATAATATGGTGTCTGGGCAGTACTGGAATCCAAATATTTGTCTTGAAGACATGGAAAGTGAGTTTTTAATAGAAGGGTTTGCGGAGTATTTAAACATTGTAATTAACCCTTGAATAATTTCTTGCTTAGTTATGAAAAAACAACAACATAA
>JAYMTA010003075.1:0-15018 GCA_036897625.1 Pelargonium cotyledonis | reverse complement strand
CGGGACGATTTGATGACTCGATCGGGGAGGAGGGTCCGCCGGAGTTCTCGTCGCCGGTGCTCGTCCTCGCCAGATGCCTGAGAAAATGAGAAGGCAGAAGTTCAAGTTCTGTTTCTTTGTTTTTTTTTTTAAAATTTCATAAGGGTCTGTTTGGTTGTTGTTTAATTTGTAGTTAGAGGACATTTTGGTCATTTTACCACCTTGGAAGGAAAAATAGATGGAATAGTGGATGGGTATAATGTGATCCGGGCCGGGTCTGATAAACCGAGTTCAGGTCAGGAATGGATCGATGACATTCCAAAAGAAAAAGAGTGAACTCAACTGCTGCTTTAACGGATAACGAAGCAAAGAACACAGAATAACAATGGCGGGCGCTTCTTCGACTCTGCAACCTAAATTCTTCTCTTCTTTTTTAGGGAATCGTTTTATTCAATCTAATCACAATCAGCCTCTACAACGTATCTTCCGATTCTACCCTCCAGGTATTTTTTTTTTTCATCTCAAGATACACAGCAATTTGTGTTTTTTGGGTTTGGGGTTTGTTTTGATTTGATTTATTAAATACAGGAAAAGGGAATGTTTCGATGCAATTGTCCAGATCCCTTACTGGCATATCCAATCTCTTATTCAATAGAAGGTTTGTGTTGCTTGACTAAAGACTCAAATTGGTGCACATTTTGCTGGTATTCTCGAAAAAGCATAGGTTATAAGGATTCAGTATATATTTGTTCTTGTTGCTAAATGCAAAGCTGGGGGTAGGATAGATTATGTTTCCCAAATGCTAACGGTTTCAGGATTTTTAAGGATCTTGGAAGTGATGGGTCACTGAAAGATTAAGTTTGTTTTGAGTAGCAACTGTAGATGTCAGTAAGGACAAAAATTCTGTTTTGAGTAGCATTTGGATTTTGTGTTTCCCTGTTGCTATAGGGAGAAATTGCATTAATCCCACAGTATTAAATGGTCACTTAATAAGTATAGGGGCAGAGATATAGACATGCATATGTGAAAGTTGTTGAAAATTGCAGAAATATAGGTGAAGTGTCCGGCAAACGTCAATGCCTAAGACCTGGAAAAGTATCCCCCCGTCGACCTGTTCCAGATCATATAACAATGCCTCCTTATGTCAAATCTCGGAAAGTGCCTGGAATTGTCACTGGACCTGAGGTGCATGATGAGATGGGGATAGAATGCATGAGAGCTTCTGGAAGGCTTGCGGCACAAGTTCTTAAATATGCTGGGACCTTGGTCAAGGTGATATTTTGATTCTCTTAGCTGCTTCTCAAAATGGAATTTTTGTAGAATGTTGTTTGAATTACATACCATTTTACAATGCCAGCTGAGTAGTTTCCTTTATATTATGTTTTAATAATCTTTTAAGGATAACTTTCTAGTATTGAGGACTCGTGTTTCCCATGATATTTCTCCTTCTTGCAATCTAGCATCTTTCAGGGGTTGCACATTGTACTGAATTTGAAATTTTAATTGTTGTTACATGGGCAGCCAGGTATAAAGACAGATGACATTGATGCTGCTGTTCACCAAATGATCATCGATAATGGAGCATATCCTTCACCTCTTGGCTATGGTGGGTTTCCGAAGAGCGTGTGCACATCAGTGAATGAATGCATTTGCCATGGAATACCAGACTCCCGTCCCCTTGAGGTCTCTAATTAAGTTTTTTACTTGCTTCCCCTGTTTGGCAGAGTTCATTCTTTTAAACGGTTTAAAATTGATGATAATCTTTTCCTCTACAGGATGGTGATATAATCAATATCGACGTTACTGTCTATCTAAATGTAAGCATTTTCAAGAGCACATTCAATTCTAACTGCTGCTGCTCTTTTATTCACAAGTGTACTAGTTTGTTGTAGATTATTAATTTCAACATTTTTTCTCCGTTTATAGACATTGCACAATGCATTCCTGCAGTTCTTTTCAGCATCTGTGCTTAAACTTGTCAGTAATTCTTGTATACAGGGTTATCACGGTGACACATCAGCAACGTTTTTCTGCGGAGATGTTAGTGAAGAAGCCAGAAAGTTGGTTCAGGTAGCTCTCTTTATACGAGTTATTGTCATAAAATAACACAAAGAATTCCTTTCTTCACAACTAAAGATGATTTCCTGTTTGGAGTTTATAATCAATAATACCATGGTTCTGTACATGAACATCTGCTCCTCACTCCCCAGATTAACAATGAATAATTTTAGGGTGATATAAACAATGACAATGAAATATCCTGAAATTTAGGTCCATTACCAAAAGAGCAACCTAAATCTTGAACTTTCCAATTCTACCCTGTAATCAAGTTAAATGAAGCAAAGCGATTTTTGAGTGGCATTGTACTTATTGGTTGTCTTTCATATTATGCCATTTTATTATTGCGAGAGAGAGTAAAATTTTCTAGTTTCATGCACTAAAGAATAGACATTGTCGTCCTTTGGTTTGTAAAATAGTTTGGTGGAAGAGCTTCAGACGTATTACTTGAGCTTATATTTATCCTTGCTCCTCTTACAGGCTTGAAGTACATGATATGCTTTTAGATGTATTGGTCATGAAATTACTGAGCAATGTCTGTTACTATTCATCTCATGAACGAAGTGTAACATACCGGTTACACTGTATGGAGTTCTCAAGGATGGTTATATACAATTTAATATGAGAACAACTGTTTCAAAAGCAGGAATAGACTACATTAGGACATAATTTATAGTATAATGATGTTTACGTGAACAAAAATAAATGTAGTAAGCCTTCTCTAGTAGCGAAGCATTATTTGGATTTGTTTTGTGTTTAGCATCTTGGAGAAAAGCAAAATAACGAATTCAGTGGTTTAGAGTTGTATCAGTTGCTGCTAAGTACTTAATTAAAGGCAATATTTTTTAAAAGGGGAAAACAAATACTAGCGTAAATATTGATTGGATGTAATTTTTTGTGTATCAATATTTACTGAAGTCACTAACTACACTTGGTTTTTATCGAGTTTCCAGTAGGTCGTTAATTGCTGTTATAATATGATCTTATGTATTACATTTTCAAGTAATCTTAACTCTTCATGCTTTAACAATATAATTATTAACTTCTCAAACGTGCTTGGAAGACTAATTTTGTATTCCCACCCCAGGTAACTGAAGAAAGTTTATCTAAAGCAATATCAATATGTGCACCGGGAGTGGAGTACAAGAAAATTGGCAGAACAATTCAGTAAGTATCAACTAGTCCTATTTAAGGTTTCGTCTTCCCTTGGCTTAACTACCTTTTCTGATATCTTTATGTCATTTAACTTTGACTCTAAAATAGGGTTTGTTATAACTATACTCTCAATTTTGGTTCTTGGAACTATTATTCTTTTGATGGTGAGGTATGACGAATTATAGTTTGCTATTGACTGACCATTTGATATTAATTGAATAGGCAGTAAGATTTATATCTTTCTGTATAATTCATACGGATAGGAGTGGTCAGAGTTCATCTTATACTTGCTCATAAACAATGTTTGTGTTTTGCAAGGGATATTGCAGATAAACACCGTTATGGTGTTGTAACACAGTTCGTTGGCCACGGGGTTGGGCGCGTTTTCCATGCTGATCCAATTATTCTACACTTCAGTAATGCCTGAGCTTAATGGTTTTCTTATCTTTCATTGTTAGCATTTTTTTTTTAAGTATATGAGATTACAATTTGATGTTAATGGTACCTCCTTTATTATTAGCTGGGGTTTGGTCTTAGTTCATGAATTTATTCTGATGCTACAACTCATCAAAATGTGTGAATCGTGACAATAGTAAACAGAATGGGAAGCAGAACTAGGAGTAGTTCAGAAAACTATAATGGGCTATATTAACTTACCGAGTTTGGGGTTTCCTTTGTGTTTATGAAACTACTGAAATTTACTAAGGTAGTAGTGCTGAAACATTCCTCGAGAAGTTATTGATCTTTGTTGAAGAAGTTGAGAGGATCTGTCTGAGTGGCTGCAAGAGAAATATTTTAGTAAATCATATCTGTAACTTTTAAATAGAAAAGTGACTTGGTCTCTTCGAGGTTAGGTTTGAGCCTCCCTTGAGGTGTTGTTGGTATTGTCTATAAAAATAAATAAATAAATAAACAAATAAATAGAAGAGTGAAATCTGAGTAGCTGTCCTGTAGAGATGGCTTTTTCTATGAAGTATGAATGTGAAACATTATTTTTTTGTCCAAAGTAACTATATTAGGGTTAGAATAAACTTTGAAGCTGTCCACACCAGGAATTAAGATAGTATTATTCGTTTGATCGTCATGAAACACTGAATTCATGTGATCATCATTCTTAGCATCAAATAGCATAAAGTTAAGATAGCATGCTTCTTTTCTTTCTCAAAAACTTTAATATTTCATGATGTTTTTTTTACTAGACCAATTTTTAATATTGATATAATGATCTTAGGCATGAATGAAGGCGTTAAAACAAGTCATAGATGAGACGACGTGTAGAATTTAGAAATTCAAAGTTTAAGCTGATTTGGTCACCTCCTTAGTAACCAGAATAATAGATTTTCTTAGTCAGATTCTTATTTATTGCGTGTAATACTATATACCATAAGCTCAGTTTGTTTCCATGCATGTTCTATACAAATTCAGTTTAAAATAATGATTTAACCATGTTTTTTTTTCAGGGAACAATGAAGCTGGGCGCATGATTTTGAATCAGACATTCACAATAGGTAACTTCTTTCCATCCATGAATTTTACAAGTCTCCTTAAGCAAAAGTTGGCCCCACTAGTGGTAAATTAATACAGTAATTTATTATCTGCATAGCAAAAACTGAGAAGATACTTGATTAGTTTGATAAAGTTGAGAGTTGAGACTAATCATTCGAGTTCTTCATAGTCTACGGAGGAGAGTCCGATTTACTACAAGTGTTCTCTTGAAAGTTGCTATGTTGGCATTCAGGGTATTAATCTCACTAGATATTTTAAGATTAATAAAGCAAGAATGTCATTCATCTGGATGCCGTAAATACTTGTTGCTCTAGAACCCACTTCAAAATCTATCTAGCAAATTCTATGATATTTTCTCGACTCTTTTTCCCACCTCGAATTTCATATATTTGTGTAAAATAAGCGAAAAACAAATCAGGCAGGCTTCAAATATCCGTTGATCTGTCAGAGTTGTTTTTATTTACTCGACTATGACTAGTTTGGTATCATAATCTGTATGTACATTATGGGGTATTTGTGCAGAACCGATGCTGACAGTAGGTAGCATAAAACCTATAATATGGGATGATGATTGGACAGTGGTTACAGAGGATGGAAGTCTGTCAGCACAGTTCGAACACACAATTTTAATTACTGAGGACGGGGCTGAGATACTAACCCAGTGTTAAAACATGCATGCAACACAATCTTGCGGCTTCTTCGAGATTGAAATTTCTGCATTATAATGTATGTGCACAACAATTCTTGTGTTAAATCATTATTTGTTCTTTCCTGGGTAAATAATTGTGCCGATAACTGTGGATATTACTGTAATGACTAATGTTTACATTGGTGATAAGATAAGTTCAGTCTACTGTGAACTCATTCCCAAATCTCTTTCCTTAAAAACCATACATCGGCTTTTTCCATTGCATGTTCTTAGAGGGTGAGCTGAGCTCCAAACCTTTAGTTTACAGTTGGAGTTGGAGAAACAGTCTCTTCAAAGTTGGTAAAAAAGAGTATTTTGCACATAAATTATATATCCCACTTCATGGATTGATATTTTTGGTTAGGTGAAAGATTCTGGATTCCTATACATCATTTGAGAGAAATAGATAACTCATTACCATCTCAAAATAGTTTTCACTATTAAAAAATGGTTTCAAAATGACTGATCATCTTTTCATTGACTAGTTATGCATATGATCAACAACCAACCAACATATTTTATACATATGATCAATCATCAAACTGGTAAGGCGGTATGTGTAACGCTTTTTGTCTTCAAAGAAGCATATTACGTCAACTAACCAACATTTTTTTGATTAAAAAAAAAAACATGATAGGATTGAAACCGACAACGTCCTATGATAAAGAAAACTTTGAAATGAATTTGTAAAATAACAAGATAGATTATGAGAGCAAGTTTTGTTAATTAATGTATTTGTTTGTTTTTAACATCTACGTTCTTGTATATTTAAAATGTGCATTTTTCATCTTTAAAACTGGTTGGTAATTGTAGTTAAAGTGACATTGTTGTCTTTCATTTATTCAATAAATGGCAACAGCTCATGAAAACATGTTTGACGACGGAACAAACGAAATTCTTTCAGATTTTCTTGTGGTGATGAGTCGAACACGACGATGCAACTACATGATCGATTTTGTGATTTTGACAAGAATAAAGAACCAAAAATTTAAGCATTAAACTCTGATACCGTGATAAAGATTTAAGAGAGATTTTATTTTTATTTTTTTACAATACCTGTACACTCATGTAATACAATTACATTAGCTTGGCATCTCTATTTATAACTTAGAGATATCTTATCATTTGTGCAAGTTAAGAAGTAGATGATGAAAATATAGGGGATAAGACTATAAATTTACAAGTATGCCATTCCATATTCAAATTTCAGCATTGAAAATTGCTTAATAACTCATGTATTAACCATATTTTACTGTTAAAGCCCTCAAATAAATGTGAGTTTTGTTTAATTTTGCTATTAATACCCTGTTAATGATTGAACATAAAAGAAAGTAGCATTTGAATTAACATTTTATTTACATTTATTTCAAATAAAAAAAAAAACAAATATTGACAAAATTGCATAGACTCTTCAATGGTATGGATTCGAGCGCAAGCTTCTCCTTTGACACGTCATCATTCGGTGATTTTTCGCGCTCCCACAATTCCACGTCGACGTCAGTGACAGATCAAATTTCACGGGGCGGTGATATTAACCCAGCCCTCAAACTAACAGACATCTGTCACATATTTAATCCCAATCCAATTTTATTTTTACACCTCACATAGCCGCCTTTCATGGAATTTCTCTCCTCCTCGATACCAAACACTCCATTTTCCATCGCTTTCTCTGCTATTTACTCGCCCAAAACTTTCCCGAGAAAATTATGGACTCCACTCCTGTGAATTGGGAAGCTCTCGACGCTCTCATCATCGATTTCGCCAAATCAGAGAACTTAATCCAAGACTCGTTCCCGTCGTCGCCGCCGTCTTCTCCCCCTCTTCCTCCTCCGCCGTCTTCTCTCTCTTCTTCCTCCTACCATTCCAGGCTGATTGTTCGACAGATCAGGCGCTCGCTGGAGGCCGGCGACATTGATGCCGCCATCCATCTTCTTCGCGCTCACGCCCCCTTCGTCCTCACTGATTATAGGATTCTCTTCCGCTTGCAGAAGCAGGTATGTTTCCTCTGTTCGCTTGCGCGCAACAATCGTGACAGAGTTAATGGATTCCCAATTTTGTTTGATTTCATGGAATTTGATGTTTTTACTGTTCCGTGAAACTTTTCTTATCTATTTGTGAAGAAATTTGTCGAGCTCCTGAGGAGAGGGACCGTGGAGGATCGCGATTCTGCAATTGAGTGCCTGAGGACCGCTCTTGCTCCTTGTGCTCTTGATGCCTATCCGGTTTGTATTTAATGTTATCTTCTAATACGAATTTGCCTGCTTTTCTGCTCTGCTATTAGATGCATACTTTTTTAGTTTTATGTTGTGCTTGTAGGTTAGGCTCATAACTCTTTGAGAAATTATACTGAGCAGTTAGGGATATTTGAAAAAGCCAAGCTTACATTATGCTGTTGGAATGAAATTTTTAGGGCTGTTTAATTGTTTCTCCCATCAATGCTCTCAAATGTCATTGTTCTTCACTGCAGTTGCTGCGTTTTATTCTTGCAAAATCCTATATTGTTGCCACTTTGGAGAGCAATAGAGAAGCTAGCATAGAAAAATATATTTTTTAGTTCATTAATTTGTATTTACTTGTTGAAGGGTTTTTTTTAAAAAAAAAAAAAAAATTTAAATCCAAGAACTTGTGCATTGAAAAATAAAAAGGCCACAAAGAAGCAATTTGTTTCATAGGGTACACGGTTTTATTTCCTTGATTTGTATCAAAGTGTGACAACTATAGGGGAAATTGTTGAGAGAGTAAGTTTGATATGTTGTCAATGGACAGAAGTTGGCTAATTGACTAAGTTGCCATGCCTAGTTGTCACTTTACTCGTATGTACTAATTTGCCTTAATGCTTGTTTATTGTCATGCTTAGCATCATGAGTTAATGTTTAATATTAGTTCCGACATTGCTTTTCCTGGATTGCTTATTTAATAATACCTCTTGATTGTAACCTCTCCTAAGACGTGTTTAAGTTTTTTTTAACTTAGTCTTGATATGAAATATTGCTTTTGTCAGTAGTTAACTCTTCAAAATTAATTAGTTGTCAACGACAGCTCTTTTAGTATGTTCCTCAGTTCTAACAGGTGTATGTCTTTGTGTTTAAGGAAGCATACGAGGAATTCAAGCATGTCCTTTTAGCTTTCATATATGACAAAGATGATCAGACTTCTCCAGTGGCAAATGAGGTGGGTTTTATTTAATGCGTTGAAAATAGCTAGTAAAAGCTATCACCGGTACATTTGTTTCTTTCCATTAATATTCGTTGTTTAGTATTGAAAAGAAATGGTGCATGCACCTGTCAATCTTATTTTTGGAAGCATTCTTGATGAAATTGGAACTTATGAAATCTGCATTTAAGGAATATGAATATTGATTGAAAACAGTTATAGAGGGTGGCTTATTTACATGCTTCAATTATAGAAAGTTGGAACATTAATTTACTGCATATAACATAAATACCACATTTCAGTGGAGTGCAATGATTAAACCAGTGTATAATGTTGCATCCTGTATACGTTTCAGTGGTCTGAGAAAAGGAGATTTGACATTGCTGGCTTGATGTCCTCAGTTTTAAGAGCTCATTTGCACGCATATGACCCAGTATTTTCAATGACATTGAGATATCTAATAAGGTTATTTTCAACTTCAATTGATCCACTTCATTGAGTGTTGACCCCATAACGTTTGTGTACGCGTTACCATTATTTTCCTGTTTCCTGCAGCATTCACAAAGGATTTTGCTTTCGTCAAGGAATTTCATCACCGATTTCAGATCTTACTGAGAGGTTGCTACTTGAAGAACGTGACCCTCCTGCAACTCCTCAGGAGAGTTTATACGAAGCACCTCCATTTGATGAGGTGAGATCTGCAAATTATTACCAAATTCTTGGAGATAATATGATGAACACCTCATGTGTTAGGATACTATTGGGTTGACACATGCATGTACTATTTTGGTTAGGTGGACATACAAGCTTTGGCACATGCCGTAGAGCTTACAAGACAAGGGGCAGTCGATAGCTTGAGATTTGCGAAAGGTGTTTTATCCCAAGCATTTCAGGTGAGTAAATATGTGTGCCCTTTTGTACAGATTTAAATATTTTGTTTCCTATTTCTTGAATTCTAACTAAATAATAGCTACTCCAGTACTTTTGAGTGTAAGCTAAAAATTAAACTAGAAGTAGAAGATATTCAGTGTTGGTGGTTTATTTGTCTGTGTAAAACATGTTCTGACGAAATGCAGTGCTTGAAATCTAATTTTAATCAGGTTGACGAGGATTATATTCACTTTCAGCATTAGTGTATCTATTGGAAACATGTGATTCAGGTTATATTCTTTTAGAATCAATGTAATGATGTCTGAAATTTTAACGAGGTACTTGAAATAGTGAAAGATGCTGTGGGGGTGGGTGGATGGTTTAGAAATAGTGTTTAGGTTGAATACATGGTAGTTGTATGAACCGCCAAATACTGTGAGTTTAAACAGAAAGCAAGAAAAAGAACAACAATAATCCTTAGAATATGTAGGCATGGACACCCAAGCTTCTTCATTTCCAGGTAATCCTTAGAATCTGTTTATTATATAGCTCCACATCGTTCTACAAAGTACATTTTATGCTGATTATAAAGAACTGCATTTAGCCATTCTTATCCCAAGATAAAAACCAACCCCAATTTAACGCTAAATTTATGTTGAAAAAGAAACTTGGGATCTTTGCCTACATCATATGTCACATGCTTTCATGCCTCTTACTAGATATGTAGAAGATAGCACTTAGCCTTTTTTCGCACGGTCAAATGATTTGCTTTTACTGAACTTTTGTTATTATGTGGGTTGCAGGAAATTTAGCGTTAATTGTTTATTTTTTTTCATTGTAGAATGAATTATGCCGTATGGGATTGAATGTTTCTGTGCTAGATGAGCTTGTACATGAGTACTGCATTTATAGGGGTATTGTTGATTCTGGTCTCGCATCGCCTTCTGGTGAGAATCACACTTCTGCCATTCTTCTACAAGTTCTTTATTTCTTTTGATTATCTTTTTTCTTCATATTCTTCAATTCATGTGTATCTTCTTTTCTCATTGTTATTAAAATAATTTGTTCAGCATCTGGAATGCAAGCCCTCCCAAAACCCTTAAAAAGTATTCATCCAGAACCTGGCTATTGTTCATCAAGAAATTCCACTATTGAAATGGATTGCGGTACAAGCAAACATTCAGATGGTGAAACTTCTATCAGTAATTCTCATATAGTTGCTTCTCCTGAAAATAATGCCGATGTTACTAGCATGCTAGTAAGTGATGTTGAATTGCAATCTGCTTGTGACCAAACAAGCTGTCTTGAAGACTGTAGCACCAGTGGTTCGCAGCGGCCTGAAAACTCCAGAGTTACGCAACAAGACAAAAGCTATGGAACTGGGGAAAGGAGCAAACGCAAGCGGTGGAGGGGTAGGCATGATGACCTTGATTTTACTGCCAATTTCTCTTCCCGTGGATGCGGTAAGCAAGAACTTAGTGCTACAACTCAGGTCACTAGCACAAATATGTCGGATAAGCAGGTATGTCTAATTTATTGCTATGGAAGTTTTTTATGTGATTGATTGATTATTGACAGGCTATTTTTTGTTCAGTACGCAGAAAAGAAATCCATATTGAATATCAACAATCGAGAGGATAAATATGAGATTGTGTTGGGAATGAAGGAACTAGCCAGCAGAGGAATGGCTGCAGAGGTTGTTGAAGAAATTAAAGCTCTGGATCCTAATTTTTTTGTACAAAATCCTGTCTTGCTCTTTCAACTTAAGCAGGTAAGTCAGTACTACTTTAGACATGGACCAACAGTTGGGAACATAGTTCTTAGTTTGCATGTGCTTGATACGGGATGCTATAATTTGTTGTTTCAGGTTGAATTCCTTAAATTGGTCAGTTCTGGTGATTATTCTAGTGCCCTGAGGGTTGCTTGCTCTCATTTAGGTCCTTCAGCATCCAATGATCCAGCATTTCTGAAGCCTTTGAAGGAGACGCTGTTGGCATTGCTCCAGCCTGATGAAGATGCGGTTCGAAAAGGCTTGCCTTTGAATGATCTTGCAACTTCACTCCAGGTATGGCCCAATCAGACTTTACGACTTGATTTGATTAGAAGTCATTCTCAACATATACAATTATCTTTTTCTTGTTCTCAAGCTTCTGCTGTGGTCCTGTTCTATTCTTTCACACACTGGATTCGAGTTTCGCCCTTTAAATTTGTATTTACGTTAATTGTTTTGAACTGAGTGATGATGCAGTTATTGGATGCAGATAATAAGTAGAATTATTTGATGTTAGATTTGTTTTAGAATAAATAAATTGAACTGTTGTCAGGTTATTATTTGATATTTGTCAACGTTCAGCAGTAAGGATGCATATTAAATTTCTCTCATTGTGATTCCTGGGGCATATGGTTAGATCTTTGAAATTTCAGAGAAGTTCAGCAGTAAGGATGCATATTAATTCTCTCATTGTGATTCCTGGGGCTTATAGTTAGATCTTAGAAATTTCAGAGTTTCATGTGTTAAAGGCTGTAATGACCTGCCATTATATCAATGATTTCTTCGGTTACAACGTCAGTACAACATTTTGTGTTGGTTTCACCGGGTCTTCTGTATATATAGAGATAATGCAAGGATGAAGCAAATATATAGTGAAAAGAAGAAGCAGATAAATAATAGTTGCACTGTTTTGATCTATGTATTATTGTAATTTTTTTTTTGTTTCTTATTCTTTTTTTTTTTTCATTTTTATTTTCTGAGATGGTACAGGTCTGCTTTTTGATTTCTCTAATGTTCACCATGCAAAAAGCATTTTAGTTTTGCATAAATGAGAAGAAAACTGATTTACTAAATAGTAAATGTGTTATCCTGATGATATTGATCTGAATTGAGAATGAAAAGTACGCGTGTTTTTTTTTTTTTATAAATGACGGGCTTGTTTTTAAAATTTCATATAGGTTGCAATTGGTAGGAGGCTTGGTATTGAAGAACCCCAGCTTATGAAGATATTGAGAGCCACTCTTCACTCGCACACCGAGTGGTTTAAACTTCAAATGTGTAAGGATCGTTTTGAAAGCCTTTTAAGGATTGACTCGTTGAAAGAAGTTAACATGTCCTTGCTTGCTGCTGCTGCTGCTGCTGCTACGTCATACTCGAATGTGGATAGTTGCACTCATGGATCTTCTCAACAGATGATCTCTTCAAGTGTCAAAATGTCAGAAGATGGGAGCAGCCCAACTCATGTGTCATCTAGAGAAATTGCATGTGATGAAAATGCAATACTTAAAGTAATGGTGAGTTGTCTGATCATAAACTTATTGTCAGTAATCTATACATAATTGCTGTCTTTCCCTTGTCTACGTACGGTAAATCTTTTTATATTAATACTTAAGGTACAACAAATTACGGATTTGAGTATAATATGAAGTTTGGAATTTGTCCAGGAGTTTCTTGCTTTGCCAAGGGCAGATGCCATCCATCTTCTTGCTCAGTACAATGGAAATGCTGAGACTGTTATTCAGCAAATATTCGCATAGCTTGGAATGTTAAAATGGCAGCGCGCGGTATTTAATTATTTTTTTTTTCCCTTCCTTTTGGGGTTTTGTTTAGACATTATTTTATTCAAATTTGTATTATAAAGTTCTTTGTAGATAAATAGATACACAGAGAAAAGTCGAAAAGCATATGCATGTGCAGTTGATTTCTCTATCCGTTTTCCTACTGTTGATATTTTGTTTTCAGAAAAAGACTTGCAGATAAATTTAGTACTATTGGGTTTGGTGGAATGTAATGCTTCTCCATATTTGTTATGTTAGTTTGATCTGTTCAATATATATTATTATGATTTGGAAGTAAATTACATGTAAAAATACAGTATCCTGCTTGTGCAGTTTACAAAATAATACAACAGTGGTAAGTTTTGAACCTCTTTTGCGGTGTGCTGTGTTTTGGAATCTTGACAAAAGCTTATGATACTGTGACGGGAAGCAGACTATAAATATTTTTTTGGTTTTCATGTTCTTGGCGAGTGGGGTGATTTCTCTTGCCGTTCATCAGAAAGTTATGCCAATCTGCGCTAGAGCCTAGAAGGATTACAGAAGTAGTACTGGTTTTGAAGGAAGGATTGTAAATATATAGTATGATCGGTGCTGTGCTGTTACCGTTTGAGTGCATGGGCATTAGCGACGGCATTATCCAAATTCATCTGGGAAACATGTTCCATGTTCTTCTTTGTGCTTACACCTGTGAGAGATGGAGATCGATAAATGGTACTGACATCAATACGGAGGTACCTATGTTGAGAATGAAAAACAACACTATTATGATAATCCACCATATCTTTGCTTGATTGAGTATAACTACAAAAAATCTATATTTGCTAGGCATATTTTTTTTGCCTAGCAAAACTAAAGTAAAATCCGCTCGAATTTTCATATATTCTGTCCAAATTTTGCGTGGCACATTGCTAGGCATGCCGCATGCCTAACAACATTAAACAATTTTAAAATTATTTAAGTTTTGCTAGGCCATTTGCTGGGCGCCTCGCAAAACAGCAGCTCCCTCTCCCATCACTCATCGTTCTGTTGCTCTCGCCCCTCCCCATCGACTCCGCGTTCCATTAGCCTCCAGCGAGGTAAGCGTCTCTCTCTCTCTCGATCTAACTTGTTCAGCACAGTGAGTAGCCACCGTCGACTCCCGGGGTTTGTTGCCACCGGCTTCTTCTGCTGTCGAGGTAAGGTTTGGATTTGTAAAACGAAAATGAGGGTTTAGGGTTTGCTGTTTATGGGTTTAATTTTCGCTTAAATTTGGGTTTAGGGTTTGCAATATTTTTTGTATTTCTAATTGGAAAAAAGATTTGTTTTAGTCCCTGAACTATCCAGTTTATTCCATTGGGGTCCCTAAACTTTATTTTGTTCCGTCATAGTCCTAATTTCTTTGTTTTGTTCCGCAAAGGTCCCTCCCGTTAAATCAGTTAACAGATTTCGTTAACCGCTGATGATGTGTATTTTCTGTAAATAATAATAATAATAATTGTTGACATGGCCATCCACATTCGCATATGAGGTGGATTATAGAGTCACCTGCACCTCATGTGGCCAAGCAGTCCGTTCCATCGTCTTCTTCCTCGCGATCTCTCACCTCCCTCCTCTGTCACCGTTCCAAAAACCTTCCACCTCCCTCCATCCTCTGGCTTCCTTTGGGCAAAAACACCACATATGTCTTCTTTTATCCTTTTTGTATTTGCATCTCAATCTAAAATGTATGAGCTTTAACAGTTTGTTCTTGCAGTTTGATGGCTTTGCGAAAAGCAGAGAAAGAGGAGAGAAGAGCTAGTAAAATTTTTGTCTGAAAATGGAAGAAGACAAGGTTTCTACTGTGGGTCATGAAGTGAAGGAACTGTGTTCGACTCCAATTTCAAATATTAGCTTGTAATGTGTTCATATTGTACAATGTTCTTTGTAGATTTATTAAGATGGATGTACCTACTGTAATTTATGTATGTAATCAGCGCAAAACCTATAGCAATTTAATGTGTCAATGGATATAAATCGCAAATTGATCTTCAACTTTAACGTGCAGGGCGTGATGGAGAAATTCAAGGGAGACGAGAGCAGCG
>JAYMTA010003074.1:0-15021 GCA_036897625.1 Pelargonium cotyledonis | reverse complement strand
AAGGATAATAAGAGAAAAACAACAATATAATAACTTAAAAATAGAAATATTACACTTATTTTGGGACAAAATTTTTAGACAAACGTGATACTCATTTTCGGACGGAGGGAGTACTATTTTTTTTCTTCTTGTTTTATAGATTTCTTATTTGAAACTAGAAGTGAACTAAAGGACAAAACTGTCATTTCACAGTCAAGGGTGCAAACACTGAAAAAAAGAATAAATACATAAGCTAACACTGATACTTTTGAACGATTCAATGGTACAATTTGAATTAAGCCTAAACAAAATATGTATATGAGAGCATGCAAATTTTACATGAAAACGCAACTTTTAGGTGTCTAGAATCTGATCTATCACTACATCTCCTATCAGAAACTATCATCATCTTGGCCCCGAGAGCCTCACAGCAGAAGCATAAGCTTCACTGTTACAATCTGAAGGTCCAGAGCAAGTACCTACCTCGCTAAATGAATTGAAAAAACCCGAAAAAAGGCGCGAACCAATCTGAGACGAGCATGGCGGGGGAGGAATTTCACAGAGACCTTCCAGCATTTGCACAACTTTTGTCATTGATGGCCTCACAGACATATCTTCCTGTATGCACCACAATGCAACCTTCACTGCATCAAGAGCTTTCTCATCTTTTTCGCCATTTTTCAGCTTCGAATCAAGAAGATCATGCAATTTCCCTTCTTCCATCATCTTGAACGCGTAGGACGGGAAATGGGATTTCTCGGAAGTTTCAGAGGGATCAAAGTTTTTTCTCCCTCCAATGATCTCTAATAGCAACATTCCGTAGCTATAAACGTCGCTTTTTTCTGATATCGCATAGTTCGTGATCCATTCGGGTGCAAGGTAACCTCTGGTGCCTCGTAGTGTCGTGCAAACGAGGCTTTGCTCGCGAGTCATGAGCTTGGCCAATCCAAAATCCGAGACTTTTGCTAGGTAGTTATCATCGAGAAGCACATTCTCGGGTTTTATGTCACAATGCACAATCTTCACATCGCAATCCTCGTGGAGGTACGCGAGTCCTTTTGCAGTTCCAAGCGCTATGTTGAATCTTGTGTCCCAATCCAACATGAACCCTGCTTTCTTGCCTTTCGGGAAAATCCATCGTTCTAGAGATCCATTTCCCATATACTCATATGCAAGCATTCGATGAGTTCCTTCTGCGCAAAACCCTCTGAGCCGAACCAAATGGTGATGATGGATGCTACCAATGATGCTCACTTCAGCTCGAAACTCTTTCTTTCCTTGGCCAATGCCTTCGAGCTTCTTGACAGCAATTCGGGTCCCATCCGGGAGCTTTCCTTGGTAAACTGAACCGAACCCTCCTTGACCTAGCTTCACAGAAAAGTTATCAGTTGCTGTTTGGAGATCCTTGTAGCTGAAACGAACTGGCATACCCGATAAACTCTCGAGGAAATTATCATCTTCCGAAGATTCTTCATTAAGGTTTGGCGCTTCATTCCTTTTCTTGTAGAATCTGAATCCAATATAGAGGAGACCAATAATCACTACCAATGTTGAAATAGCTATGATCACAATAACATAAGGGAAAGTTTTGCCACTCTCTCCACCTCCCGCATCCACATTTCCACCACTCGATACCTTCACATACGATACGAAACTCGAGCCCTTATCAGAGGCTTGGAAGCTTCCGACCCTGTCAAACATGTAACAATTTCCCGAAGTATTTTGAAAAAACAAAGCAAGGCACGAGCAGTTATTGAGGCAAGAGGCTTTGCAGCCACTCAAATCAGTTCGTGAAGTGGGTGACACGAATCCTAGGGCAAAATACCCGAGCCCATCCCCAGCATTTACGAGCTCTGTAGTACCCTTTGAGCTGCCACAAGGAGAGGCTATCCCGGTTTTGCAACCCCGAGAGGTAAGACCTGTGGGGCACGTACACTTATTATTGGCACAAGCATTAAACGGATCACAAGGCTCCGGCGTTCTGCAAGGATCGCTTGGTATTTTTGTTTCAGAAGGAACATTTGACCCACTTTGCTGGAGAGTGTAGAAATTAATGATCCCATCAGTTCCTAAGACTGCAATCCGCGATGCATTTGTAGCAGTGTTGTCCGAGAAAAGAAATTGCCACACTAGACCTTTGTGCTGATCATAGAACCTCCACGAATTAGCCTCCATAGTCGCCAGAGCGACCACGCCATCTTTGTTGATGATCTTTCGGGTTTCCTTTTCCATAGACCAATAAGGCTGTGGAGTCGGGAAATCCACAGAAAGTATCATATGTCCGGACTTCATCTCAAGAATGTAGCTTACATTATTGGAGCTACGGTTGCTCACAAGTCTCATCCCTTCCACAAACTCCTGATTTGATATAAGGGTATCCGTAGGATGGCTAAAGCTTTGCCAAACTATTCTACCATCATCTCCGAGCAAAACTAAATTTCCCGAGTCCTGCAATTCCATCGCGGAAACTCCTTTTCCAGCATTATCTATTGACCAAACTGCACTTCCACCTGTTTGTAGCAACACATTTCCATTTTCTTGGAACACAAACTTATCTGAATTTCGAACTGGGGAGCCTCTATTAGCAGTCCACACTACCATTGAGCTATCCATATGCATAACAACTAGTCCAAACAAAGTGACATCTTGTGGAGTGGTAATGAACCCGAACGCAAAAGCAGAGTTGTTAGATAAAAGAAACAACCCGTCATTATCGATCCAATTCATTTGAGCCCCTTCAAACCCGGGAAGTATCTTGCCAGTACTTCGGACACTAGCCACACAGGTCTCGAACAGAACTAGAAAAGACAAGCACAAGGAACCCAAATAACAAATGAAAATCCTAGTTCCCATGGCTACTCCAAGAACCAGGTTGAGTTAGATTTGGCCAAATAAGAAGTCAATTATGACATAGAACACAAAAGGGATCCAAGAATGAGGAGAAAATAGCCCTTCAAGTACTGTCCATGCACAAGAAAATAACCTATTTAGATTGTTGATTTGGCAATATATGAATTCAACACTACACAATATAGAACTAGAATTTCAGAAATTGAATACCAAAACAAGCAAAAGAACAGTTGTGAAAGTGGGAGAATTTTGATAATATGCTAATTAGGAACAAAAATACAAAACCTAAATTGCAGACTCTACTCTAATTTTTGAGCTCTTCCCAGTTCCCACTAAAACCCATAACATATCAGAAACATATGTACAGCATCACCAGAACTGACAATTTAACATATCCCAGATTGAAGATCAGCTCAAAAACAAAACTTTCACCAAAACCCAGTCAGATTAAGACCAAGTGAGAGAGACCCAGCAAAATTAAGGCCATAAAACCAAGAGGGCACTCTTCATTTTGGCCATTAATTGGGAGCAAGCAAGTTGCAGAAACTGATATGCAAACAGGAAAAAGCAAGTTCATGAGAGCAACAGCAATTCAACACAACATACTCAAGACCAACTCAAAAACAGAACTTTCACAGAAACCCAATCAGATTAAGACCAAAACTGAAGTGGGTCAACAATGACAGCTCTTGGGTACTCCTCACTTAGTCACAAGAGAGAAAATTGAGGAAGACGACCCATCAAAATTAAGGCCAAAAAATCAAGTGGGTGCTCCTCATTTTGGCCATTAATTGAGAGCTAAGCAACTTGCAGAACACAGGAAAGAGCTGGTTCAGAGCAACAGCTCAGCTCCTCATGGAAGCAATTAATGTACAACAAGAAATGCACTACCGCTTAGAGAGAGAGAGAGAGAGAGAGAGAGAGAGAGAGAGGTTACAATTTGTGGGTGTGGCTGATACAGACACGGGTCTAATTCTTTCTGGCTCTTTTCTAAATTCTGTGGAATTCAGCTTCTGTCCCACAAAATTCAAGCTTCTGATTCTGAGAGGTATTATATTATGAAACAATGAGAGAGCTGGTTCTGTTTCTGTGTTCTCAAGTTTGTAATTTATGTCAAATAGAAAGAAAAAAAAAAGTTGACAGATCCAATAGTTTATTTATTATTTCCTATCTAGAAACAAAGTGTATATTATTAAATATTGGAAAATAATTGCAGACATTAATGAATTGGACCAACTCTATCAAAGTAGTTCAGCCAATTATTTGGTAAATATAAATGCTTGTAAGTGTGGATAAATAAAGAATGGTAGAGGAATGCACATTTTTCATATTAAAAGAGTAATAATGTAATTTATGTTTTCAAAATTAAAATTATAAGAATAATAATTTTTTTTTGAAATAGTTTAAATATTTTTATTTGTTAGATGAATTACTTTCAAAATTGTTTTAAAATATGTGTCATACTTATTTTTTTTTCAATACTATAATGTTAGAAATTAAGAAAATGATGGACTTTGCATTAAAAAAAAAGGAAAATGATGGACTTTTGTCTTTGGTTTCTATCATGAATCTCTCTTTAAAGCCAAGCTAAACACCATTTTTCCTCTTTAAGCAAATATTTATATGATTAAGTAGGATAAAAGTCATAAAACAATTAGAAAATTAATTGTGAGTAAGTGGACATTGTCAAGGTGAAAGAGAGTAGGCCCTTCAAAGACCTTCTCCACCTTGCTCTTAGGGCAACCTACAAATTTAATTTGACAACAAAAATAATGCCTATGTGAAATCATTTTCACCCTAACCAAGTTTGAATTTATAGCATATACTAATTTTAATATACATAGAGTGAATATGTCAATGATCATGTCTAAGCATTTTTTTTAATATTTTATTTAATTATTTAAAAGACGTACGCATCATTTATTAGTTCAGTGCATTTAACTGAAAGTTGAATCTTATATTTAACTAAATGGGGAACAAATTATTTACCATCAACAATAAACCATTGAGAGTTGAGACCACATACAAGCCAGCCCTGGCCTCATGACTAATTTTATTCCGATCGATTTTATGTTAATTACACATCCTAATAAAGAATCTATATCGAATTTAAATTAAATTTTTGATTGTGTAACATTGTGCTTAATTTATATTAGTGATGTTTCTTTATTTGGTGGCTAACTTTGAATCATTTTAATCAAATGTTCATAATAAATATAAAGATTATTGGAAAAATAAGGTTAATTAATAGCTTCAAGAAAAGGTTAATTAACAAGACCCTCATGAAATGCGACAAAATTGGGTTTTGTTACTTTCACCATAGTAAATATCTCAAAATTCCAAAAATGGGGTTAAAAAGTCATAACATATTACATACACTTCTGTATGGAAAAAAAAAAAAAAAAAACAACTTGAAATTGATCAACTACTCTCGACAACAATTAACCTAACATATTGTAGTATACTACTAATTAAATTAACCAACTTGCTATTGGTTCTAGAATTCTAGAAACTTTGATACCCATAACCCACTGACCTTAAGAATGTCGAGGAATCATCAAAAGAAAGAAAAATATAATCCCAAGATGAGTTCATGTTAATCTCAAAGCAAAAGATCTCAAAAATAAAAACTAATTCATTTATTTATTAAATTTGATGGCTGTTTTTTGAAACATTTTTTCAATGTAAACATGCTCAAGCTCATAGTAAGAAACTGCTAAGACATCAATTTGTATTAATTGTCTATTTTATTTAATCAATCCACATTAATTTGCACTTGTGGTTGGCCTACATCATACATGCATGCATACATGTAAACATTTCTCTTGAAATGTAGATATGTAAATTAAACATATATAATGTTACATCTTACTTTTTATTACAATATATATAATAGAGTTGTTTTAGATAAACTTAATTATGTTGTTTTAACATTTTATTGCATTCAATTTTAGAAAATTGTTTCATGTGAGCAAAAAGTTTGAATAGATATGTATATAACCAAAGTTTGTATCAACTCGGTTAAGAATTGGGGCAAAATTGTATGAGTTAGCTAAAATTATTTAATATGAATATTTTGAAATAAAATTGTATAATTATTAATTAAGAAACTAAATTTAACGATAGTTATGGCGGGTGGGAGTTGGTGTTGACCGCTGAGGGGTCGCTTGAAGTTAAACGTCCAATGAGCTATGGCGGTGATGGAGGCGAGGCTGGGTGGTTCGTGGTGAGTTCGGTGCGGTGGTGGGCAGTTGCCGATTAATGGTCTGGAAGGGATGCGACGACGACAAGGGGAGTGATGGAGTGGCTCAACACTGTCATTGAGTCGGACTCGCTGGGGTTGATCCAGGCAGTTCAAACTGGAGGGGAGTTACTAAGTGTCTTTGGTTTGCTTGTTCAGGATATTCGAGATCTCTTTTTGTAGAGTCGCCGAGTTCGTCTTTGGTTCATTATAGACGGTTTGCGAATCAAGTGGCTCACTCGCATAAGAGGTCCTTGTTGACTATGTCAGGTCGGGTTGCTTGGGTTGGAGAGTCTTCTGTAGAGATTATGTTTATGTTGTATATTGAGATGAATTAATAAATTTTTGTTTTTAGCTAAAAAGAAACTAAATTCGACAAAATTAATAAGACGACCACATCATTATATTATACAACTTTGTTCAAAATTTGGTTTTATTAATAAAATTAGCTAACTTAAATGTCACGTACATGATCGTCGTATCAACAAAAAAATTCATAGAAAATTGTCACATCAGTTAAATTTGACTAGAATACTGTGAATTGCAAAATTTTAAGGTCTAATTTGATTTGAATAAGTTTCAGTAGCTCATATGCTTGGAGTGACTAGTTTAAGAGTCATTTGCATTTTTTTAAAATAAATAATTTGATATGATTTTTTTTGCTCTTTTATAATATGTTTTTAGTAACCTTAAAAAAATTATTTTTTATGTTACACAACTTTCGCATTTATTAATATGAAAAGTTGTTAATAAATTATTCCAACTGCACCGCTACCTTTCACTTTTCTTTTGCGCTAACATGTCGTGTTTTTTTATCTTATGCCATAGGCTTCCTCTCATAACTAGCATTAACAATGTCACTTTCTTTGCAAGTTATTGTTTTTCCGAACTGCTAGCATTGTTCTCCCTGTCTATGTTGTGGTGAAAATAATCTCTACTGTCCAATGCAACCGACAATTGGAAGCAAGTTTCTTGTGATACAAGTAAGCTCGTTACTAAGTTTCTTGTGTTGCAAGTAAGCTCGTTACGTGTTACAACAATGCATGACTGAATGTTCATTGATGTTGCTTTGATATATTCATGTTCGCTAAATGACTCACTGGTGCCAAAGTTTTATGAAGATAGTTTTAACTCGAGGTTCATTATTATGCTCGCACTTGAATTCAACATGCGACAATTACATATGGCATTATACAAAAAAACTTTGTACATTCCAAAATATACATAGAAGCGAATCAAACTCGAAAAATGGGGGTATAAAGACAAGAAGCATGTTGTTGTATAGAAAAAAAGGCTATTCTTGATCTCATTTCTCTTGCAAATGCATATACTTAAAGATTATGATCTATAGCGTACATTATTTATGTTCTGTATGCTGAAAAAAAAAATGCAGAAAAGGACCTGTCTCCCGTGTCTGTATGCTCATGTTACTCTCGGCTTCTCCTTGGCCTGAAACGTCATAGAATGGTAAGAACTCGGAAAAGAGAAGGAAAAGACTGTTCTCTTTTTGGTTTCTAGGGTTGTTTCATTACCTTTTTTCAAAACCAAAAGTTCTTTAACGAGTTTCGTTGGTAATGATACGAGTTCCGTTGGTGATGATACTTCCTCTTCTTCTGCCGGGAGCGCCAGTAGCAAGCTAGGGCTCCGAACGCGCAGCTTGAAATAGCTATGGCAATTGCAGCTCCCACCGGCACCACAACTGTATTCGTGGATGCTTCTGTCGTATGTGCAAGAACCTTTTCAGTCCCTTCGTTTCCAACAAAATGCTTCTCCTTGTTCGGAGACACTAGCGTTTTCCCATAGTAACGAGTCAAGAACCCGAACACCTCATCCCGGTTCCAATCATTTTTGCCGAGAGAACACAAAGAACACAAGTCCTTCGGAGGCCACAACATCTTTGGGAACTCGGGATCACCGGTTCCTAGAGAAGCTTCTACTTTCATTAGTCTCTCGTTAACTTGATTATGTGCACTCCACAACCAAAGTGCAAGGTCTCGTGCCTTTTTGAAAGGAGTGGAAACGCTGGAAATCCGAATGAAGTAAGTAAAAACAGGAGTTACCATATTTTTCCCGAACTGATCACTTACTAAGGTGATTTTGATTACCTTGAGCACATCTCGTGGAAATGTTGGCGACATTCCTCGCATACAAAGAAGTTTAGGATGAAATCACATATAGCGGTGAATGCATATTGGCTCTCTCCGTTCTCTATTCTCACCGAGAGTGAATGCAGTAGAATCCACAAGCCGCAACTGCAAACGAAAACGTAGTTTGCTAAACGAGACAATTGGGAAGGGTTATTTGTGTACGCAATCTTTGTCCTGTTGTTGGAGAGCGACTGTTTTACTGATTTCAAACTCATGAGCTCGATTTCACAAGACAATAACCTTATCGTAGCACAAAGGCTAAAAAAATCCGAAACAAAGGAAATATTGGTTACCTAAAGCCCCTAGTATCATTTCTGCTTCCACGACAAAACATCTGCAAAACAACACCGGAAAGAAACCAAAAAACAATCAATATTGATTTTGAATAACACAATGTCGCATACCAAACGATATACAAATGGTAAAGGCAAAGAAGAAACAGAGATTGATTATTATGCGATGTGCAAGGAGTCCACAAGATGCTAAAAAGTTTGCAAGTTTTATAATCTTTAAAGCATTTAGGTAGCGTTCTGATTATAAATATTTTCCGGGAATGAGAATGAGATCCTCATTGTTCATGTCGGAATCTTATTCCCCTTCCAATTTTTTAATCCAAACGCTACCTTAGTTCACATAGTTGTGTTGAACAGCATCATCATCAGTATTGACTCTGTTTATCTAACATTTCATGCACTACTTACTAACCCAATATCCACGAGGAAATTCTTTTCCACAAATCTGAAGATTTGCCTGTGCACCCTTTTTATTACCAAAGGCATCGTCTTCCATTTTGTCGAGTGACAGCATATCTGGTGGGAACAAATCACCAAAATTCACAAGTATATCTGCACTTCCCTTCCGGCACCTAGTACAATAACCGGAGCTATGAGAAGAGAAGCAACAAACAGTAAAGAGCAAATAGCACATGAGAGAGGTCAGTTTTGCAGTTTTCACCTCCTAGAAGGGTGATGAGCCGCTAAAAGTTGGAGAAATTTTATAAGTGATGCCCGAGTTTCGGATTTTATCATCTGCACAACATACATATATCTTAAAGTGAGGGCATATAGGCTATTAGGCACATGCACAAAACTAGAGAAGAATTTAAATATATATATACCTTGAGGTCTAAGATGATGTTAAAAGCAGTGGCCGTTGCCTCCTCAACATCAAACACAGCCCGCGCAATCTTTCAGAATCCATGCATATATTGCTTACCTAAGTTAATACCTCAAATTCATAACCAAATTGAATCTGAAAATTACAATAGTAAATGATATACCTGTCCAAAATCTGAAATATTTGATCCCAATTTCTGATCATCCAGGCGGTATGAGCTACAATTAAGGAATTTTTTTTAACATAGGTGACTAGAATTGAGAAAAATGTTTAAGCAGGTATCTAGCTACTACCTCCTTTTCTGAAAAAAGTGTCATTCTAAAGTTATTCAGAGACAAAGGTAGTATGAGAATACTAATTAAATGCATACCTGCCAATTCGGTTATTGATCCAATTCAGCAAGCGATCTGCTGTCTTTCCATCATCAATTACACGAATCTCAGTATTAACGAGACGAGGATCCCATCCACCAGCTACAATTTGAGGAGGGCCCCATAAGAGCAGAGGATATTCATTCACAGTAAACTTAAAACAAAGTTTAGTATTTTTCTGCTCTGCCCCATAAGTGAAAAGAATGACTAATCACCAAACCGTACTTTTAATCAACAAATCAAAACACGTGAAGAATTATATCAAGCGTATAAAGAAAAATTTCACTTCACAAAACCTCCAACAGATATAAGAGTGAACAAACCAATTGTTAATTAAATGTATCTTATACTGCAATAGTTCACTTCTTATGAAAAGAATCTATGGCATTTACCCATAGCTTCCATAAGTCTCATAGTTCTCAATGTTTTACGTATTTCTCTTCAATTCCATAGATTGATCGTAATTGGAGAATATGCAGAACTGAATGTAAAGATAATAAATGCAGCGCCAGCAACCAACTAGAAAACTACTCCAAAATAAGTGTCTACTATACCATTTTTTCGTAAAAAAAATTAAGAATAAGTTACTTAGGATTGTAGTTTCTCTCTTATACCCTCTGAGGACTGAGCTCTTGTTGTAAATAAACTTAAGTGGTTCTAGTTAACTTATTTAAGGATAATTGTCGGTAACCCATACATAACTAACAAACCAAAAAGAGGAGTGAACACTCATTTTGGGATGAAGGGAGTAAATTACTGTTTTGGGACTGGCCTACTATCATCAAGATTGCACTCATCTCATAGCATGTTAGTTAAAATGTAGAACCACTCTGTGGAAAACCAATAAGCTTCTTTGCACTAAAAAAGAGTAAAAACCAGACAAAAAAAAAAACAAACCAAGACACGAACTAAGGTCATTTTTGTTCATGATTGAGAATGGGAATGAGATTCTCATTCTTCGTGTTTGAACTAGTACTTTAGGGTCATGAGAATGGCATTGAAATGAGAATATCATTCCCATTCCAAAATTTTCAATACAAACACTACCTATAAAAGATATTCAAAATGCCACAACCACAGCAAAAGGAATTAATAGGACGGTGTAAATACCCGTGATGCACAGTCTACCCTTGCCATCAGTACAATCCCAGGATGCACAGCCTCGGGTCCATTGAAAAGCCTTGCAACTTTTTCATAATGAGGCTGCGCAACCGAAGCGCACAAGATAAAATACTCAAAAGATGATACGTACTGAGAAATGAACAACACAAAATACAACACATTACCTTATAATTTCGACAAGAAGGACACCTGCACAATCAGCAGTTGCACATAGAGGGAAGCGATCAAAATGCCATATTTGCATCAGCAAAAACGAAGGCATCTACGTACTATACATACTTGCACAATAAAACAATTAACAAAGCTAAACTATTCGTACCGTCTTTGAGGCACCCTAATATTACATACACCTAATATCATCTCTAATTAGTATTTTCACCATTACATATAGCTCTCTTTCAATGGATAGCTAAGAAGAATAAGACTCTACTTTTGCTGTTAGACACTCTTAACACCCACCATCTTGTAACTAATGCAAGAAATTCAAAGTAGCTTTGAATATATGTATCGTGAGTTTGATCCTAAAAGCCTTTAAACCATTGTGCTCGATGAGTATCATCATTGTCTTAACACCATATTAACGAACACCATATTGATCTCCATCTCACCAACCTCCCATAGAGGGTAATAGGGAATGGTTCATACCCGGGGGAGTTCTACAAATACACACACATACCCTGTTGTCTAACATGACCACTTCTATAAAAGAGCAAATTACAGATAAGTCTCTCATACTTAGCCACATTTGCAAATAACTCCTTATACTTTCTTTCATAAAAACTAATATATCATTTTTTCTTTCAAGTTTCAACATGTGATCCTTATTGTCACCATCAGTTTCGGATTGTCGGAATGAAACATTGGAAGTACATAAGGTGTTTTCAAGTGCAACAGAGCCGTGGAATCAAATATAGGGAGCTATCTGCAAATAGAGCTAACTACTTCTCACTAAATAATATGAGATACTAATGGTATTTAACTCTAACAATATAGTTTCTAAATTTCATCATCTTGACCACTATTTGTTTCATTTCAGTCCTGCCCAATGATCCCAAATTAAAAACCCATTTCCAACCAAACCAGCAAATGAGCATTCCAATGTTGATACTCAAAAACACAATGCAACCAATACACAACATATCTGAGTACACAAATCCTAAAGTCTGAACTTTTCCACAAAAATCAAATAATTGAACAAAGCTTTCACTAAGCTCCGAATCTAATTCACAACCCATTAAGCTTTCACAAAGCATAAACCATAAGATTCAACAAAAGTACTGACCAATTGGCATAGAACTCGACAATGGCATAGGATGCTGCGGTTTCATTGAGGACTGAATCGATATTGTCACCGTTCAAATCGACGGCATAGTCGCGACCCTCGCCGCCGATTTCGCTTCTGATCTCTCGAAGGATCGAGCGGGAGGTAGAAGACGACGCCGAAGCTTCGAGAAGGCTCAGTGAGATCAGAGCCAGAAGAAGCTGAGACATGGAAAATTACGATCGACCCAGTGAAGAGGAGGATCAGTGCTTAAGTGGGTATCGTTTGGTTCGGCTATCGGATACTCGCTGGAGCAGAGACCGAGAATCGTCGGAGACAGATTTGTAAATGAGAGTCTGAGACTCTGGATTGCTGGTTCTGGTTTTCGGACCGGGCCGGGTCTAATGTGGTTAATCCGATTGAACCGGATCATATATGGAAAATAAGAAATAAAATCTTACATTTTGCCCCTCCCCCGGTTATTTATTTTCATTTGAATCGGTACCGAATTTAATTTTTGTTCAATTTGATCCCTATCTATGCCATTTAGTTACGAATTGGTTGAATTCATACTTATGCAATTTGATAAAGTTGTCGTCACAAATTTTTAATAAACTATTTTGTTGACGTAACGACTATATGACATTTACGTTAACTATATCTACTTGTGAGATCAATTTGTAACAAAATTTTGTAATAGATGGAAGACAACATGGTGGTCACATCGGTTTGTTCAATTCAATCTCATCAGTTATACATTTTTGTTATAAAACGATCTCATACATAATTTAGTTTATTTAGTTTATTCACATCAACACAAAAGTTATAAAATTTTTTAAAAATAAATTATCATGCCAACTGTAGATTGAACTCATTTGAAACAAAATAACGTAGTGGAAGACTAAATTAAAATAATATGGATAGTTTATAATAAAATTCGAAATAAAATGAATAGTTATCAATATATTGTATATCATAAATTGCTTCCTACTATATCATAAATTAATATTGTTTATTATATAATGATCATTTTGTTCCGATTAATTAAATAGAAATTCTACACTTGTTATTCGGACTATAATATTTTAAATAAAGTTTTGATATGGTGTGATTTGTATTATTAGAAAAGAGATACTAAAATCATTTTGTTGTTGAGCAATTATCAAGCAGCTAACTTTTGAAAAATAATATATTTTTGTTTAAAAAGTACAATTTTTATTATTATTTACAATATGTTATAAAGATTCGACCATATGGACAATTAACTTAAAATGAGTTTAACAGAAAAAAAATCATATGTTTTTATTGGATAAATTTATCAAATATATTATGTCTCATTAAATGGCAAAACGAATTACTACAATGTACAAAAACGTCGAAAAGTCACTAAATAACAAAACATACATTATTTTTAGTTTAACTCGTTTGGCTCGTGACCTGCATTGTCGAATATAGTTTACTATAATGAGATGAGGTGGTTTTACATATTTGTTGGTAATAATTAGGAGTGTTCTATGTAATAACTTTTCAGGAAAAAATAAAAAAAAGAAGAAGTTTTATTTTATTTTGTTTTTTGCGAGGTCAAAATCGACCGTAAAATGGTCAAAATTGACCAGCAATTATCGGCTAATAAAATGCTATATTACGAAAATGCCATCAGTTTCGAACATCAATATATATACAGTTTATCTTATTACATCAAACAGAGCCACAATTCGAATATTCCAGATTAGGGCTTCAACAATATCTCTCGGTCTCATCACCACCACCAAACCCTAAATTTACCAAATTTATCTCAATTTCCTTAGGTTTCTTCACTAATTCGAGCTGTCCGTGCACGAGGTACTTTAATTCCTGTTCCTCTCTCCGATTTTTTCTTGTCTGAGCTTAAATTTTCTCACCAGCTCGTAGAAAAATGATATTTTAGCTAGGCATCGAGTATCTGGTTTTGTGCGGGTGTGTCTGAGCTCAACGTAGCTCGTAATTTATGCCATGTGTGGTTAATTTCAAAGAAAAACTGTGTTTTGTTTTGGTGAGTGTGTGAATTGTTTGTGAGCTTGCTGTTGAGATCTACTAATGCTGTGCTGGATTTGAATTTTGGGTCTTGTTGTTAAGTTTATCTCTGAAAATGGGATGGTAATATGTAAATACTAGAAGAGGAAAAGGATTAATTTTTGGTAGCTCAATTATTTATGTTTTGGTCTCACAATCTTGATTTAATAGTCTAATATAGCTATAATTTGAGGCTATATGAGAATTTATAGAGTTGGTTTAAATAATTGTGCTTATGGGAATTGGGGCTGAGAAAATGATTTTGAGAATGATAGTAATAGGAGATAAAAATAATAATGACATTTCATATTGTATATGGTCAGGGCCTTGGAGATTTCAATTTCGGGTAGGCTTGTGTGCCACTAGAGGTAGATAAGTAAGAGAAGAAGTCAATGTGCCTAGGGTTTCTTGGATAGAATTTAAGGTAACAATTCTGCATTATTTTATTGTTTGGATCTGAGAAATTATTAGATCAGGGGAGGGTTATATTTTTTCATGCATATATTGCAATTTTGATCTACTCAAGCTTTATGGTAATTTTACTATATGAGAATTTCATAGTTTGACCTTTCCAAGTATTTCAATACATGAGAATTTTCTGTTTTCTTCTTCTTTGAATCTCAATTCCAGTTTCTGCTCAGTGAAGCTCCGTGTAGTATTTGTTTCTCAAAATTCTTCCGGATAATCTGGTAAGTTTGACTAAATCTCCATTGTCATGTGATTTTTTACTTTTCATTGAAGATCTAGCAATTTGGTTTCTAGGGTTTATGTCTTGTGAGGTTGTGTGAAATTGTTGAACTTTTTGTGTGTGTCTGATTATGAGATTGATAATAGGCTTCCTTCTGGGATAACTGTGAAACTCATGGAAGACTTAAATTCTTA
>JAYMTA010003073.1:0-15023 GCA_036897625.1 Pelargonium cotyledonis | reverse complement strand
GGTACTCAATTGGGTGTGAAATATAAGTGTAGGTACTAAATTGGGAGAAATAAAAGTTTGGGTACTAAATTTGGTATTTTTTGAAAGTTTGGGAACCAAAAAAATAGTTATCCCTAAATATTATATCATAGATTTGGCAATAGCAAAAATAAAATAAATAAAATAGAAATTTAGAAAACCATTTTTTTTATAGAAAAAAGAAAAGTAGTTAAAGTAAGAATAGGTGAAAGACTATACTGAGACTGTCATCATAACTTCATATGCCTTAAGTCTTTGTCTTTATAATAAGGTAAGTTTTTACTTACATGTTCTGCTAGTTCATCCATAAAGTTTCCAATTACTTGAGACCTTTTAGAGTGGACAATTGGAGTTGTAATTCAAAGTTAAACGGAACCCACCAAGTTTAGTAATCGTGTCGTGTTCGTGTTGAGCTATCAAAATACGCATGCACTATATATTAGTTGCGTTGTGACTCACACGACGGGTGTAATTTATCTCTGACACAATGCTAGACGTGTTGGATGATTGGACCGTGTCGAGTTAGTAGTGTTGAATAGTATAGTGTCAAACATGTAGTAGGTATCTTGTTATAAATGTGTCATGTTTATGTTGAATTATGTGTAGCATATAAGCAATTTTCGGCGCGATACGAACACGTCTGCACTCACGAATGAATTGTCAACTTTATTTAAAATGTTTTTTAGGACATGTATTTATTTAAAACTAGACCATAAGTTGAATTGTTTATCAATCATGTTATTTGTTTTACTAGTGTAGTTGACTGATTCATTTGATAATGTGGCGTTCACAATTTATTAATTTTATTCTTTTTAATTATCAGATGTATTAATTGACTAGTTTTGGGTTGATTCGGTGGTCAAATTTATGTCCCATTGACCACATTGTTCTAAGTTTTAACCGTTGGTTTCATCTTTAGACCTAACTTTGGAATGAGGTCACTTAAAAAAGCATGGACAGAACGTATGAGGAATAAGGATCTTTTTAAGAGTTACTTAATTTTTTGATGAAAGCCCTGCAATGTTAATCATTTACTATAACTTTGTGATGTTTTTGCATAAATATATGATGCATAGGGAGCAATGTTGTTCTCAATTATTTGTCTCTTTCTATGACCTTTCAAATGATCAATCATCATCATATGGCCTGGTTTTGCCTTTTTCATATTTATCAAACTAACATTTACCTTAATAGGAAGTTGAGGTGCAATACACAATTTAAATTGATAAAAAAGTATTTTGAATTAGATTGAGAGTCATTAGGATGAATTAAATATTGGAGTTTTAGTGTAAAACGTGAGGATTTGGGTATATTGTTTCGATCCAATCTTATCTAAAAATTGATCGACACAAATTCTATCGGTTTTAGAACTTTGGACGTATGTGGGTTTGGATTTAAATTGCCGTCTCTAATGGGAGACAATACATATTGTACAAATTATTCTTTCAATTTCTATGCAACATGCATGGATGGCTTGTTGATTTGGTAGGTAATTAGTGAGAGGCCAAGCATATCAGCCTGGAGATAATTTTAGTCAATGTAGCTATTACAGCAACATATTCTACTAACTTTTTTAGGGCTTAAAGGTGAATCAGTGAAGCATAAATCTGATCTTATCACCAAAGAAAAGCAAAATGAATCTCAGTACTCGAAAGCCAAGTTGATTCAAAAGAATTAAGATAGAAAAAGAACCCACATTGGATTCCCAAAATAAAAAAGATGCATATTCATGAACTCATAAATAAGATGTGCATGCATATATGCACAAACCAAAGGGTTTTTGCATGACCATATGGGTCCTATATTTCACATGGGCTATGCAACTAGTCAAGCCTCATATAGATTGGTTTTGCAAATTCATGTTTAGTCTAGCAATGCATGCTCTTGAAGAGAGTGCAATTACAATTCTACCCATGATCTATAGATGTTGCATATAGTTGATTTTGATGATAATGAAGGATAACAGAATAATCAATACTTGCTGCACATAGTATCTATATCTAGCACTGATATGGCTTTAGGATTGGGATTGGAATAAAAAAAAGTTGTAAAAAAGAGTGTAAGAGACCTCCCAAATTCCTTTGGTGGGGTTTGCTTGAGAATACACTTTCACTACCCACAAGGTTGTGACTAGTTTTCAGAGAATAACAGCAAAAGAGAGACAGAAAGGGAGTGGTCATAAACTATTTATTAACAACATAAATTACTACTCACAAGCTTATGGCAATTAATAATTGTTTCAGTGGACACAATTAGAGGGTGATAATTTAGACCCGAATTTACCTGTGTTCGTAGCTTAATTCATATTTTTGGATAAGATGAAACTAAAAAATTGATATGAAATCTGCAACTTGCACCGGGTTGCGTTCGGATATAGTATTTTGAACTTGATCTGAAATTTTAGTTGTTAGCTGTAGATTCAACACGTGTGGAATTAAAATAACCATGAATTTTAGAGACAAACTTAATCACATAATTACTTGACATTGTTTACATTATGGTACAATCAAATAAGATTAATTAATGAGAAAAGAGTAATTAGTAGATTTATAATCATAGTAAAAAGGTCCACAGTATCATAAGCTTTAGTGAGAGAGTCAATGAATTATATAACAATCATAAGTATATGCATGTTGTGGGGCATTAGTTCTTTTGTTTATTTCTTTTATAGAGAAGAAAAGGTAGGAGGGTTGAGGAATGAATTAAAGGCAAATCTGGATCAATTTGCCTTTACCATACCCAAAACCCCAAGCAAGCTTTTGCTTCTCATTTTCATAAGCCATTCTTTAAACTCCATTCAAATCAAGGTCCTTTTAGGGTGTGGGTGTTTCATTACAGAAAGTGCTAACATCACCACCAGACTAGAGGCTTGTTTGGTAACATTAGTGTGTGCTTAAAGGAGGTGCAATAAAGGACACTAGATTGTTTGATAATGGATGCACAAAATAGGAGGCAAGCTCTTTTCAGGAGTTGATTGTTGAAATTTGAGACTAGCTCTACAACTTCTAAAGGGAGTCTTGAACATGAGACCTCGAAAGTACCAAGTGCTTTAAGCGACTTGACTCACTAGTTATTGGTACATCCTTACATGTCCTTACAATTTTCTAGTAGTATTACCAAACACGACCTTATAGTTATTACAAAAAACTTCAAGTTTTGATGAATAAGTGGTTGGTTAAGATTCTTCCTAGTCTTTCTTAATTTTCTGGGTTTTACTCTTAATTTCTAGTTGATTTTTGTCCAAGTAACCTTGGCCTGCCATTGTAATCATAACCTCTTCTGCATTCTATAGCCTGCAGTGAAAATTTCCCCTATTGCTCTTTCATTTTCATCATCCTCTTCCTATATATAAAGAACATTTGATATTTTGTTTGTTTCCAAATTTTGATTACATTAATTACTTACATAGTGCATGGGAAGGTGTACATGACCACTACATGTTTTGATGGGGTCTAGTCATTAGCCTTTTAGATAGAGTTCTACACAGAGGGAGAGACTAGCGTAGTACTCCCTCCGTACCAAAATGAGTGTCTTGTTTCCATTTTTTGTAAAAATTAAGAATTATAAGATAATTTAGTGTGTTTCCAATATAATTTTCATTTTCTACAGCTACACCCCATGTGCACCCATATGCAGATTTGCCCATATGCATAAGTGATAAGGGTAATATGAGAAAAATAATAATATAATAGCATAAAAATAGATACAAGACACTCATTTTGGGACGGAGGTAGTAATTAATAGTTTTATTTGATGAATTCATGTGTTGCAGTTGCAGAAGCAGCAGCAGCAGCAAGAGATGTGGTCAAAATGGTCAGAGACAATAAGCAATAGCAGTCCATAAATGATCTCTCAAAACAAGATAGTGACTTTCTTGCTGTGTGCATATATATATATATATATATTGGTCTTTTATTTGGAGAATATCAGCCATCAGATATGAGAGAGAGTGATATCAAAATCATCATCATCTTCTTCTCTTCACGAGATTGAGATTTTTTTTTTTTTTTTTTGCTTTTGCCAATGAATGATGCCTTTCTGTCACTGAATCATGTCCCTCTCTACCATATCATCTATTCTTCAACAAAGCTGTGTTTAGTTTCTGCTCTCTCTTTCTCTCTCTCTCTCTCTCTCTCTCTCTCTCTCTAGGTAGCTATAGCTCTTCTGTGACTGTTTCTGGGATTCTCCAATTTTCCTGAGCTTCCTGGTCCTCTTTCTTTCCTTTCCTAGTAATCTTCCATCTTTTATTTATCTCTAATCTCTTGTTTCTTCTCAAGATTTCCACAAGCGTGCCTCATCACCTGCAGCTACTGCTGATCATCACATATCACTGCATCATCCACCACTACCCAACAATATATACACACTGTGGTGTGTATATCAAAACAAAACAGAGATCAAGAACTAGAGATTTTTCCAAGAATTTGGAGCTTTCTTGATCACTTCATCAAGCTAGCTATAGCTAGCCCATGTTTCCTGGAGGTGCAGCCATGTCCAATTCCACTTCTCTTTCTGAGGATGCTGCCAGTGTTTCCTCTGCTGGTACCACCAAAGTAGTCCATGACTTTGCTTCCTTAAACCCTCATGTGGTCTCTTCTTTCTCTCCAATTCCTCAGCTCCAACAAAGCAAGATCAAGAAGAAGAGAAGCCTCCCTGGCAACCCAGGTACATATATATGTATATTTAAGATCATAATGACTTGAAGACCCAGATCATGATATTTGAATTGAATTTGAAACTGAATTTGTTGTTGTTGTTGTTGTGAAGACCCAGATGCTGAAGTGATTGCATTATCACCAAAGACTCTTATGGCCACCAACAGATTTGTGTGTGAGATCTGCAACAAAGGTTTTCAGAGAGACCAGAACCTGCAGCTCCACAGAAGAGGGCACAACCTGCCATGGAAGCTGAAGCAGAGGAGCAGCAAAGATATAAAGAAGAAGGCATATGTGTGCCCAGAGCCTTCCTGTGTGCACCACCATCCATCTAGGGCACTGGGTGACCTCACTGGCATCAAGAAGCACTATTGCAGGAAACATGGAGAAAAGAAGTGGAAGTGTGAGAAATGCTCCAAGATCTATGCTGTCCAATCTGATTGGAAGGCTCACTCTAAAACCTGTGGAACTAGAGAATACAGATGTGACTGTGGAACCCTTTTCTCCAGGTATGTTTTTCCTATTTTTTTCTCATTGAAAATTGAAAATTCTGTGTCTCTTGCTGGGTTTTGTTTTGTGATCTCAAAGTTTCAATCTTTTTTGTGTTTAATATAGGAAAGAGAAGTGGGTTTTGTTTGTTTGTTTTGTTCTGTGGCTGTTCTTGCTTTGCACAAAATAGACTAGGCAAGAATATAAGTATTATCTGAAGCTCCACCATGAAACTGCCATTAATGCAATGAGCTAGTAACTAGTAAGCGTCTGTTTCTCTGTGTGTGTATTCAAAGGAAAAAAGAAACAAAAACAAAACAAAAAACTCATTTTTTTTGTTTGTTTGTTTTACATATGCACAACAGCACAAGCAGGTCATCCCTTTTAGTTTTTTTCATTGATCCATCAGAATCCATGAATGGAACAAATCACAAGCTATGGCTATTAGCTTTTGAATTTGAAGTGGTGGTGATAATTTTCTTGCTATATTAGCTGCTTGTCTTCTTATTGTTGGAGCCTTGTGATGAACAGACTACTGAGTCAGTCTCTCTGAGTGCACTGCAGTCTTTGGTCTCAGAAGAAACAATGATGTGTTTGTGCAATGTTGTTGCATGTGTTGCCTAAACAATGCTCATTTGCCTTTTGGCTTCATGGTCATGGAGGAGGAGAGTACCTATAGCTAGTCACTAGTTAGAGAGATAATAAAAAATTAAAAGAAAAAATAAATTACTTGCACCACACTGCAACTATGTAGCTTTCATGATCATGAAAGCTTGATAAATCTGCTAAAATATCTGATTTGCTCAGCTCATCTGTGTTTCTCCTTTTTTTTCCTTTCATATTGATCACCCAATAGGAGCATGTGTCTCTCTTTTTCATTTTTTATTTGCATTCCATGCATGAGCTACAAAACAAACCATTATTGAGCCCTACATTATAAAGTAAATGAACCCAACTTTTAGATTTTACATTTTACATGATATACACTATGATTTATATCCAACATATATTTTCTTTTGCATGCACATGATACACTTGAGATCTTGTTACTGATTGATATATACTCAGTGACTCAGTCATGTGTGCTAGAGTTTGTCGTTACATAAAATTATCAGAGTGGAGCTTTTGTTTAGATCAAATTCGAATGTCTCTTGTATGTATGTACCCTAAGTTGACAATTAAGCTAAATTTTTGTGTAAATTGAACAGGAAAGATAGTTTCATCACCCATAGAGCTTTTTGTGATGCATTGGCTGAAGAAAGTGCAAGACTCTCAGCAACCCAATTTGCAAATCCAGACCCAATCATTTGCCAATCCAATTACCACCATTTGCTTCATCATCATCATCCACAAAACCAAGCTTCTCTCTTCCCTAGCTTGATCACAACCCATATCACTTCTTGGGACCCACCTACTCAAAACCCTAACCCTAATCATGTCATCACCACCACCACCACTGGCCAAAACCTAGTTCACATCAAGCCTGAGCCTCACCACCACCACCACCACCAGCAGCTCCACATTCCACCGCCGTTCTTCCAAGACCCGCCGCCGCCGTCACCTCAGCAGACAACCCATAAGGGCTTGATCACCTCATCACCGTTCCAAAACCTCCATGTCAGCACGCAACCAACTTCCACCGGCGCGGCCTCAGCACACCTCTCCGCCACCGCACTGCTCCAAAAGGCCGCAACCGTCTGCGCCGCCGTCACCGGAGCGGAGCAAGCGCAGTCATTGGGTCACATCACTCACGACCAGTTCTTGGCCAACACCAACAGCATGGCTCACGTGGGTTTTGCACCCCACATCTCGCCGGAGTTCTTGGGGCTGTCCATGTGGCAAAAGACCGACCGGCTGACGAGGGACTTTCTGGGCCTCACCAGCGATCGCCAAGGCAATGGGAGTGGAAGTTATAGTAACAATCATCATCAGCATGGGAGTCATGTTAACGTTAGCGTGAACACGAGAGATATGCTAAACTTCACGGGGGGCGTGGAGTTCCAACAACCATACGAGCGTGACCACTCGATTCTGTTAAATTTGAATCCGCATGGAAACGGTTTCGGGTTCGCTGAGCCCGCCGCCTCCGAAACGTGGGGGGATTGTTGAAACCGGTCACTGTTGAGGGTATAATTGGTATTTGAAATCACCTAGTCAAATGACAGATATGCCGCTGTGGTGAAAAAAAACTCTCTTTTGTGTCCCTCATTTACATCTTTTGTTGCTTTTTTTCCATAGGAGTATAATTTTTCAGTTTTTGGCCTCTAAATGATAAATTTAACTATCTGTTCCATTCAGGTGTTTAATAATTAATGTGATGCTCGTTAGTTCTTTTTTTGAGAGGAAATAACCGATATTATTGCCAAGAAATCATAACAATATTACAGACGCAAACACAACTGTAACTCCGAAGACCAGAAAAGGAAATAGAAACTCGACCCCCTATACCACTGATCTCAAATACCCATGTAGAAACGAAACAAACATAGTAACCCTATAACAAACATACACTCACGCCCTAACAGGAGACTTGAGCTTGTTGATATAGAACCAAGAACTCATACCTAAACTATCAAAGAAACGGAAAAACAAACTTCCAACAAAAAAAGACAAACCATTAAACAAAACAAACTAAAAAACTAAGATCATACCGGTACGACCCAGATCTGAACTGAAGACGGCGTTTTGTTTGGACTCCAGCATCTCTTTGCAATACCGAAGGCAAAACTCCGGCGGCAGGGCCGCCCGAGGCGGGCGCGCGCAAACTTCAACAAACACCCAATACCAAAGCCAAAGCTCGGGGGGCAGAGCCGCCAGAGGCGGCTGCACTAAACTTCAATCAAACCCTAGTACACAAAGGGAGAGAGGCGGCGGCACTAAGGTCCGGCAACCAAGCCACCGGAGACGGCTTGAAACAAACCCTCAACTAAAACCTAGGAAGGTGAGGCGGCTAGGGTAAGAGAGTGAGAGACGATTTAATGTGATGCTCTTTAGTACTTAATATTTACTTACAGTATATAATTTAGAATCACGAGTACAATATAAGAAATCACATTATATTAAATTTCTTGTCCTTTGAATTTTAGTCGTATCCAATGCCAGTGAAGTAAACAACATGAGACAAGATCTTCTCAGGAGCTTCTCAGGTGTGCCTATGATCTTCGAGACTTTGGGCAATGAATCATGAATGTCGTAATTGACACATATCTGCCTCACTATTAAAATAATTGTACCATCCTTTAAACACCACACATTCATTTACTATATAAACCCAATTCAATTTTGACTCCACCTCACACATACACAAAACGCACATACACAGTCCAAGGATCAAATTGGGACAACGTGGATGATTTGGAGACCAACTCGTAACAAAATGAACAAGTGAGGACTAAAATGAAAAAAATTCCCTACGTATTTTCTCATGAAGAGAGAAAGAGAGAGCACTAGGATTACAAAGGCATATAAAATGAAATTTGCAAGTTGGTCCACAGAATAGAGGACTCAAAAATCCAAGTGAGTGGTGGGTTTGCTTTGGGAATTCATAGCAGGGACCTTTTTTCCTACCTCTCATCGAATTTCCAATTTGAAAGTTGGAGTACTTAATCATTTCCGAGGAATTCTTTTTCCCACGACCTTCTTTCTTCTGAGATTCTATGGATAATTTTGAGGGATATTGAAATGTAACCTTTTGTAAAGAGGAACAAGAAGAAGAGGCTGTAAAAAAACACAAGTTGTGAGCGTGAAGGTAAAAAGGCAAACTAAGTTGATCGTAGGGTGACGTGGCAGTGGACCATGTCCGTGTGCATCGGTCCAAACCCGGACCAGACCGGATTGAAAGTAGAAAACTCTCAAACCCATTATTAGCCCAAAAACAAAGGACAAGCTCGGGATTAGATTGACTGTGGGGCAAACGAAATACATTGTACAAATATATAAAAATTGGGTCGAATTCAAACGTACCAAATGGCAGCAAGGAGAACTGGACCAAAGACCGGGATGTACTCTAGCGGTCTGGTTCTAAAAATAAACCACCCTTACTAGAATAAAGGGGGTTTTCTTCAATTGGCGGATCAAACCTGGACCGAATGGATTTGATCCGCTCTTATCTGGACTCGGTCTGAATAGGTTAAATTTTTGGTCGACTTCTAAACATGAACACCCCTACTGGCGGTGGAGGTGGTGGTCCGGGAAGACACTGAGAGAAACAGTACTAGACCTAAAGGAATATAAAGTGAAAAATATAAAAGAAGAGAAAATTACAAGGGAGAGGAAAAAATGTCAACGGGTGTGAAAAAGATGAAGGATAAAACTTTCGAAGTTTTGAATCTCACACACATACAAGCTCTTTTTTCTTGAAAACCCTTTCTCAATTTCTGTGCACGTCCCCATGTCACACAGGCTTTTGTTGCAACAACTACACATCAATCCTGACAGCTCACAAGTCACGCACAGCACATAAACAAGACAATAAGACATGTTATGGATTGAGAAGAGTTTTAAGAATGAAAATGTAAATGCAAAGAAATTCATCTATTAAGAAGTCAACCCACGATTTAACAATCATATTCATATCTAATAAATTTGTGGACAAAGAATGCCCATTTGAATTCATTTTCTGTCTCATGACTTAAGTTTAAAAAAAAAAGCGGCCAGGTTACCATCCTAGAACTATCAAGTACACGGGCACATGAAACCCGGGCCGCTTTTCTTGCAGGTTCATGTCACATTAAATGGTCTCATGCAGTTTTCAGGTTCGATTTATCTTCATAAACTTGTGGGTTAGGACTTTTCAACTCAAGTTTGAAAGCCCGACCCAAAACTCAAATCGTCACCTCAAACCCACCCGAAAACACTCAATTAATCACAAGTTTAAACAACCACCTAGTCAATCTCCAACAACTAACAAGATAAGACTTATGAATGAAAATGGAATTGCAAAGAAAATATTCATCTAAACTAAGAACCCATCCAAGAACAAAACAAAAAGAGCACTCAATCATAGGTTTTCCAGATTCCCAGAAATGGTCTGAAAACAAATTACATCTCAGCCAAACAAACATATTAAAGAAAGAGGCAAAGAGCAAAGTCTACATTAAAGACAACAGGAATTATGATAGAATATTCACCTTTGTGTGTGTGTGTTTGAGAGAGAGAGAGAGAGAGAGAGAGAGAGCATGAGCATGAGCATTGGGATTAATAAAAGATGGGTTTGGGTGTTATGGTATATCCAAGCTTTTAGAAAGTATATGGCAGGGTTAAGGTACAATACATGCCAATTTGCCTACTAAAAAAGATTGTCTCTTTTTTATCTCCCTCTGCTTCAGCTACACTAACAAACAAACAAACAAACCAAAAGCTTCTCTTCTATTCCCTCTTTCTCTTTTCTTCTCTCTCTCTCTCAACACATTTGCATGTGTCATCTTCCATCAGGGAATCTCATCTCAACAGACCCCTCTTTCCTTTCTTTTCCCTCTTTGTTTTTCTTCTTCCAATTCTAATAATTACCCAACTCTTCTTTTCTTTGCTTTTCTCTTTTACCCCTCTTTTCCACAACCTTCTTGACTACAAACTATTCCATTACTAATTATATAGAGCAAATAATGATAAATTTCAGGATACACACCTCAGCGCAGGTTGAATCTTCTCAAGTTGAGCACTGATCTGAATCATGAAAAGAAAGCAATGCAAAACCAAAGAGATCAATATTAACAATAGGAGACTTTAGGACCCTAAATTTTCTAGCAACCAAGATCTTCATGCTGATTAGAAAATATTGCAGATACTAATGCTAACAGTATATGTGTGAAACAATGCACTATGATACTTCTTTAGGGAAAACAAAAAATAAAATTTGGGAAATCTTTTTTGCAATGCGAGCTATATGGAAACCTAATTAGTGAAGAAAAAAGATGCATATGAGCTGATACTCTTGAATCAAATTAAGATTTTGAACAGACCATGTTGCTCTGAAAATGAAGAAATAATAATGATTTTCAGAATTTCAATATAATTACACTGACAGACAAATAGCATGGAACAGACAGCATAGCATCTAAACAACTGAGTTACATGGCACTCAAAGATAGTAATGATTCATATTGGGCAAATCTGTGAATGACTCGCATGTTAAAGTACGAGTTGAACCAAAAGCTTCTGCTAAGAACATGCATTTCTTTGCTCTTGTGAGGGACCAATTCTTTAGCGAAGTTTGTCCCATTATAAATTTCATTCAACCCATATTGGAATTGGTCCATTAAAGTTTATTCCCAAGTATTTGTCCAATATATTCTTGAATGCCTGCAACAGAAACACTGGAAACAAAAATCTGTAATACCATTAACGTAAAACGGTGTCACAGTTCCCCAGGACATTCTTTATCTTTACAAAATCAATTCAAGTCCTAGTAGATCTTGGCACAACGATATTGATAACCTATTCTTGGAGAAGGTTGGAAGATCTTATATATCATTCACATAGTTGAAACTACAAAATGGATGTAAGTGTAGGAGGTAAACCATAAACTTATTCACATACATCCGAGGGATAAAGAATATAGAGAGAGAAGTTATGATTAAGGGAAAGGTTGTACAACTATACACATCCGAGGGATAAAGAATATAGAGAGAGAAGTTATGATTAAGGGAAAGGTTGTACAACTATAATATGCTTTGAGTAACAAATTAACAATGTTGTCAAATAACTTGATCAAAAGATTGGTCATTGTTAAGAAAAAGAACTGTAGGTAATCCAGAATCTAGCAAACTACATATATCCAGAACATGTATGGCAAGAAATACCACAAGCACTCTAGACGTGTTAACCAGATGGTCTTTAACATTTCTGAAGAGGATATCAGTTATATAAGATTCAATATTAGCCACTATTCTTAGCAGTGGCGCCTCAGTTCACTGCATTAGATATAAGATCCAACTTAGAAGACTGTTATTTCCTTCTGCTTTGCAACTTAGCAGTTCACAAAAAGAGAAGGTTTCCTCGTCATGACTAGGACGACCATACTATAGAACTACCTTATCTTTACCACTTCTAAAGAGGAAAAGAAAACAAGATTCCTCTGATGGATGGAACTATGTTTTGTCCTTGCATATCCACATTCTATAAGTGTACAAAATGTATTCCTTTTAAAGAATAGACATGTTTTTAGCTGACATTATAAATCTAGATCACAAGAAAAATTTGTCATATATTTTGATTGAAGACAGTTAGAAAGAAAACATGCATCCACTGCATCGAACTTGTTGTCGAAAACATCATAGAAAACCTTCTAGAATTGCTCCTGAGATAATAGGTGAAAAAAGGTGATTCAAAGCTAAAAACCGATTTAGATTTTTGTTTCCTTCTCAAAGAACTAAATGTGTATCAGAAAAACATATACCTATCTCCTTTATTATTCTGTTGATCCATCTCATCAAACTTTTGTGTAACGACTTCTGCTCCCACTTATGAAAGCAAGTGCAGTACTATAGCCTCCAAAATTTGCGGGAAACTATGCTGGAAAATCATAACTTGAAATACAAAGTAAATATGCATATAACTATTATCAAATAGATAAACACACGATAGTTGCAATTGATGATAATGCATTACAAATCAAGCAACATATATAGTAGAAACTTAAGCAAATATAATGGTCCAAGCTCCCCTAGCTCAAACCAAAAAGAGAGTAAAATAATCATGCACAAAGCCGACCTTACCACTCAGAACAAACAAACATGAGGAGTTAAACTTCTTCAATCACAACTTATTCCCAGGATAACTATCAATTACTCCTTCCATGTCCTTATTTCATTGATTCAAGCCATCTTTAGCATTAAGACTACAATAAAGTCAGATGTTCGTAGACAAGTTAAGGGTAGACAAGTTAAGGGCTTTGGATCCTTTGATGGAAAATTCCTTATATAAACATGAAAATATTTAAGGACTATTGTCAGTTCTTCTATAGGCATAATGTGAAAATTGAAATTGCCTATTATATATTGGGCTACCTAACGTGTCACAAGCAGAAAATGTTTCATTTATCATAATTAAGCTCCGGTCACTATTGCCTTACTCTTCACATAGTTATTGAACAAGCTATCCCATTTCAATTCAAATAAACATGTTTCTAACTCTTCCCATAGTTAACTTGTTGAATAAGTTATCCATTTGATTTCAAATAAACATGAATAGTGACATGGAATGAATTACAGAAGAGTTAATCCAGCCATTATATTCAGGAGAAATATTATACAAACCATGGTACTGAATTATTTAAGTCATAAATTATAAGACCCTAAAAAAACTACTCCAAGTAATAGAATTCCCCTATTGAAACATGAACTTGTAAACCAGAATTGCATGCTCTGAAAAACATGGTGGAACTCATAGATGAAAAAAGGATTTAAAAGGGAGGAAACATACAATTGTGACATAACAATTATCAGATAAATCAGTTTCAACTGAGCAGTCTCTTTTGTAAGTAAACAATATATACAAGTTATCATAGTTATGTACTATTTCTATGTCTGGCAATTTTTATTGTACATCATTGATTCATAGAATAAAGTCCAACAGGAAATATAAGAAGAATTATGTGAGCCAAAATTTCCGGTAACTACTTAACTGAACCATGTCATGTTTAACGAGAAAATGAATTGCAAGTACCTTCTTAGTATGCACCCCGGTCCCTGTGTTCTGACATGTTAGGCATCATGCTGGGCCACGGCCAAAAGTTAACAGCAATGGTCAAACACCACTGTATACTTGATGGAACCCACAGCAATCAGGATGATAATCGCCTAAGATAGCAATGTATTAGAAGCAAGGTTCTGCACACACACGTGTGTGTGTGTATTGTGCTAACAGCTAAGGCTTTGCATGTGCAGTGTACACATTAATTTCTATTTTCTCTAATTCCTCAGTCATGAATGGCAATGAGGACTATTTGTACACGGATACAGTTGAGAGAGATGATAACAGGCATAAAGACACATAGATGCATAGGACAAAAACAGTGCTCTGTTGTGTGTGTGTGTGAGTGACAGAGAGAGAATTGGGACCTTAGGATGGTAAATGGTGAATTTGGAAACAAAAGTGAGGAGCTGAGAGAAACATTGTTGTAAAAGTCTAACAGTCTAATAATATTTTTTCACAGTGATGAAAAACGAGAAGCTTCAACAAGAAGACAAATAAAGTTCTAATGAAACATACAGAAACTGAATATAGCATCTCTTCTTGCATACCTAAGGAATTAGGTCACATACTACATATATAATGAGTTACTAAAAATCTAATTATTTCTATCCATCACCATTTTCTGTCGTTTAAGACACCAATAATTCTAAATACTATAATTGTGAAAACAAGGGTACCGCAGAGAAACAACTGCAGAACCAATGCCCTGTAATTGAACAAATTTGTTGGCCCGACAATGGCTTTAGAATTTCTACATGGTCATTGCTCAGTAATATTTATAACCAGACCTCAACATTCTCCTAATACCAACCTTAAATGGACCTCCTATGAAAATTCTCTAGAACATGCTCGCTTCAAAAACATGGAAGCTAAAGAAAGATGGGTAGATGAACCATGTGGGAGTAATGTTGTCCAAGAGAAGGAGCGACTTGAACCTCCACTACAGATATATTCAATATATGTAAGCAAGACAAAGAGGAATTACCCTGTCATGCTTTCCAAGATCACCATAAAAGACAGATGCAGCTCGGATTAGCATTGCCGCCATAGCCCTACCAGGTCCTAAATTATCATTGGGTAAAAGGTTACAAGACCCCTTGGACTTACCCGTATTTTGGATTTAGCCCTCAATTAGGGTTTTGCCTAGTTTCCAACCTTTATCTTACC
>JAYMTA010003072.1:0-15026 GCA_036897625.1 Pelargonium cotyledonis | reverse complement strand
GTGGAGGGCTTGCTTGGCATTCCAGCCGAGAGAGAGAAGATGAGCACTGTTTTAAAACAATCATAACTTAGGGGTAAAATAGTCTTTCTTGTACTCACACTAACGATCGAATGGATGGAAATCTACAGTAGCTAACATACGGTGGATTGCGTGCAATAGTTTGTGTACACCAAGTGATATGTTTTCAATTAGTCAATTTCTCAGATGCAATTTGCCACAAAAAAAAAAATTCAAAAACTTTATTAGAGCGTAGGATGGGCCTGAGTCGAGCCTAATGTGTTGGGCTTTGAACAAAACTAATGCAACACCGTTTCAAGGGGTTGGGGTATGTAATTTTTTGTTCTTCTTCTTGCAATTTCTCAACACAACAGTGAGTGTGAGTGGAGTCAGGCACTGAGACTGAGAGAGCAAATATGGGAAGCAAAGATTTGGTAGAGAGAGAAGGAGAAGAGGCAGTTGGTGCAGACGCTGAGAAAATGGGAAGCACCAAAGTAATCGAAGCGAGAGTCATTGGTACCAAACCAGTTGAAGTCGAAGAACCAATTCCTACACTCACCGACCCATTGGGAACCACTGAAATCAAAGTAGACGACGAAGACGACGAACCGCCGCCTGGTTGGCAACCCATTGTTCGTTCGTCACCACCGCCTACCGGTAAATATCTCCTCTTCAATGGTTTCACGAATTTTATTTTTGTGAAACCCACACACAACAGTTATTGTTTTACTGGCTTGGCCTTTCCACTCCAATTTTGTAGGATTGTAATTAACTAGAACGACTTCAGAATCTACAGCTATTTGGAATTTGGAATTTGGGTTTGCTTTATTTCGAATGCATTTGATGGATATATTGGATTCTCTTTTGGACTTGTTAAGTGAATTATGGTAATCAATATTGTGGATCTTTTGGAACCTAATACACTAGCTTTATTGAGTTTGGTGGTACTGGAAAAAAATGCAATGCTAAATTGTGAATGTTGTAGAATCAAAGGACCCATCATTTAGTACAGTGATAGTAGTGTCAATTGGGAATCTTGAGGAGTGCCCAATGAATGCAAAAATGTCAAGGTGCTGCTCCTTAGAGTATCTTAATTCAGGATCAACATTTTGTGCCCGCTTTTCTTGTTTTAAGTTTTCCTCTCTTCATTTTAGCTTGTTCAGACAGAATGGGAAGCAAAGAAATCGAAGAAGAAGAAGAAACAAAAGCACAAATTTCTGGAAAACAAGTGAGAATAAGAAGTGAAGAGATTGAAGGAGTAGAAGCAATTCCTGCACACACAGATGCGATGGAAAACCAAGAAATCATAGAAGGACGGGAAGGAGAAGAAGAGGATGACGATGACGGGCCACCACCAGGGTGGCAGCCCATTGTTTCTTCCCCTCCAGCACCAGTACCATCTCCATCACTATTACCCCCTACTGGTAAGTGCCCTATTGTTTTTTACTATTCTTTTCTGCTGGTTTGAACTGGTTAAATTTGCTGTTTAGAATAACTTTTAATTTTCTGAATCCCAGAAAGGAATTGATTTATAAGTTTGACCATCATTCCTTAATTCCTTCTTTGTCCGAAGGTCACTACTTTTGCTTGTTATGATAAACTTGGCAATATCTTCAGTTATTCTCTTCCAAATTTGTTATTTCCGTTCGTTCTGTTGTTATAAATGAGAGCAACTGCTCAAGGTGGATAGGTAACTGACTTATGTTGATGGCTTTGCTTTAGAGATGCATCCTTTTTGTGAAAATATCATTTCTCTTAGAAGTAAAAATAAGGCGCGTGTAACTTCAAATTCTCTTGATTGATATGCAATGTTCTATTTCAAGTCAAAGATGTTGATAGCTCAGGCTCTTTTCCCACTAGTCAATGGATAAACGAATAAGAATCTATAGATTGGAGATCTGCTTAAACTTAGTGGTGTAGCTACATTGAATTTTGAAAGAAATGGGAAAATGCAATGCCATAAAAATTTTGTAAGCTTAAATGTTAAGACCTTAGTTAGGTTTCAAAGACACAAATGTTTTAAAACCAAAGGGCTCATAATTTAGTTCAGTGATAAAAGTCTTTGGCTGCCAGTTGGGGACCTTGGGGTCTTGAGGAGTGTTGCTAATATATGGAAAAATGTCAAGGTTGGACCATCCTCTTTGAAGTCTCTTAAGGCCAGATCACTATTTCGTGCTAACTTCTATTTTTTCCAAAGTTTACTCTATTCGTTTGGCTTGTTTACGAAAAATGGGAAGCAAAGAAATTAAAGAAGAGGAAGAAGAGGAAGAAGAAGAAGAAGAAGTAAAAGCAAATATTTCTGGAGAAGAAGTGAGAACAAGAAGTCAAGAGATCAAAGGAGAAGAAGCAATTCCTGCACACACAGAGGGAGTGGAAAACAAAGAAATGAAAGGAGAAGAAGATGACGGACCACCACCAGGGTGGCAGCCTATTGTTCCTTCGTCACCTGTACCATCACCATTACCACCACCTAATGGTGAGTGCCCTGTAGTGTGTTTCCCCTACTGGTTTGAATTAATTAAAGTTATTGGCTAGACTAATTCATAATTTTGTGAACTGAAATTGTTTTGATGGGTTGCAGGAGAAGAAGATGATAATGGACCACCACCAGGGTGGCAGCCCATGATTCCTTCGTCACCTGTACCATCACCATCACTACCACCTATTGGTGAGTGCCCTATAATATTTATGTTTTTTTCCTACTGGACTGAATTAGTTAATTTATTAATTAGGACATATTTTTATTTTATTTTATTTTGTGAACTGGAATTGTTTCAGTGGGTTGTAATTATTCCTCACTTGTCTGACAATCACTATTTTTTTGTTGGTTATAAAATTATTAGCAATATCTTTTGTTATTGCCAGCCAAATTCTTAAGTCTTTGGTACTACTGTTATAATTAAGAACAAGTGCTAAAGCTAGATGGGTTACTTGCATTTGTTGATGGGTTAGCTTTTGAGATGCATCCTTTTCCTGAATATGACATTTTTTTTAGAAGTATAATAAGGTATGTGCTACTTCAGATTCCCTTGGTTGATATCTTATGTTCTCTTTCAAGTCAACAATGCCAATAGCGTCAGGTTCGTATCTTCAATATCACGCTGAAGCTGCTTGTTGTATTAGTTAGTTTCTCTTTCAAGTGCATTATGGAAGTCAGAAGAAAGGGGAAAGTGGAATGCCATATATCACTTGTAAGTGTGAATCACAGTTAGGACTCATGTTGGTAGAAGTCTTTGGCTGTCAATTGGAGTCTTCAGCTCAGTTGCTCACTCTTCTGTGGACTCTTGAAAGACAGTTCTACATTTGATGCTGACCTCTTGTTTTCTTTCTTTGTCGTTTGGCCTTTTTAGGGCCAAAGGGATGTAGTTTTCCCATTCCTCAAAAAACATTTAAGCTAAAAGTTTATTTCCTATGGAACTATCAACTTAGATTGCAATCATGGACTTGAAATTTCCTGTTACCCGATAGATCATATGATACTTTTCTGTGTAACCCTCAGCATCTGGAAAATCAGTTCCACTTAATGACTTTGATAATTTTGTGTCCTGTATTTTTTCTCCTTAATTGGTGCATCCTCTATTGGTTATCTTATCACTCTTCAACCATGTTTATTAGATATCTTTTGAGGAATTTTAATCCCTTCTGATTCTTGAACCCCTTCATTCGTGCTAAGCAGTTATAATTCCGAAACATCGTCATTTTATAAGACAGCCTGTGAAAGGAGAAAAGAAAGTGTATATTCATTAGTGAAGATTAAATGCCATTAGCACATAATTAAATGTGATGTTTTTTACTACTTGATGTACTAGTTGGATCCTCCTTCTATTAGCTCGGGCTTTTGGGTTGAAGTTATTTAACACTTAAATTTATCATTATTATTTTACATATTTTTAGTGCGGATAGTATATCATGGGACGAAGGTAAGCTTTCTGAAATCTGAAACTTATTTATTGATAGTTAGATGGTGAAATAAATGTATTGATTATTTTCAGCCTGAATTAGTTTGTAAGAGGATTTTTTAACTTTATTCTGGAAGATAAATTTTACGCAGAAATGGCTCAAATGGTTTGCGGTTCGTGTCGCCATTTGCTTTCATATCCTCGAGGTGCCAGACATGTTAAATGTTCAAGCTGTCAGATAGTCAATTTTGTACTAGAAGGTTCGTCCCTTCTCTTTCATCTCTATTTAACTAGAGTTGTAGGTTTTATGGATCTTAAACTTTCTCGCAATGGTGATCATAGGGAGGTCATGACCGTTAAAGCTTTTCAAGGTTTGCACATATAAGTATAACTTGGGATAAATTTATGCAATAATTAGGGTATAAGGGTTTTGTGAGTGGGGATTTAGATTTTAGAGTTGGGTGTTAATTTAGGTACGTCTGTTATGTTTACCTGTCACAAAAGGAAAAAATAATCTGTTTTAGGAATCATTGATCAAATTTTATCAGAGCTAACTTGATATTCATGCTGTAGGCCCAGCCTATTTTGCCATTGTTAAATTTGGACGTCAAGTTCATTGTTGTCTATTGTAAAACCTCCTTGGGGTGAAATACTATGATGGTTCTTGAAACTTTGACAATGCAAATCTTCTTCTTTATTTATTTATTAATCATTATTTTTGGTGTATATAAATAGGTAATGAAAGCTTTTATTTCATGGCTATGGTAATTACTCATTAAAATTTGCCACTTCTCAACCACAATAATATCTAAAAGATACCAGAATAAAAAGGCCTATGTAGACACATATCACTAAGTTGCTGGTTATCACATATTTATGTCTCATGAACTAACAACAGTCTAAATATATGTGGTTTGAATTGCATGCGTTGATCTTCACGTATATGCTATATATGGATCTTCCAAGTAGAGGAAAAGGAAGTAGGATGAGAAAAAATAGTTAGGGGGTAAGTTTGCCTTTTTGGCAACTTTACTTTCCATTTTACATCTCCCTTTGCCAAGATCCAAACTGAGCAGTAGTATCCATAGGTGAAAATTTAAAGCCCTTCTTTTTACCCTAATGAAAGGAAGCAAAGTTGTTAATATTGGAAACAACAAATGTGAGGGGCATAGGCGTCAAAGGATTGAGATGTAGGAAATAATAATACTTATAATTAGTAATTTAATATAAGGATAATTAGAGATGACTACCATGTATTTGTCACCTTTTGCAATTGACTACCCTGTATAGGTTAGACATCAAAGACAGAAAATATGGTTTAAATCAAGCTTCATCTTTGCTTAGTCTTTTTTTTTTTAATTATTTTAATGTTCTGCTTATGTATCTAAAAAAACTTCAGTTGATAATCAATATAAAGCTAACCTTAATGAAATACTGTTTCTTAAATTTGAATTAAATATTCTATAATGGTCCTGTAGAAATTGCTATTAACTGAAACAAAATGTAAAAGAGCCATGAATGGACATACTAGGCACACACTCATATGTATAACGTCTACGCCTTGCTCGGCTCAAGTCTTGTCTATATGCAAACCTCAAAAAAGCCCTTTGAACTAGCACCTGACCTTTTCTACTTATCTATAACTAATTAGCTTTTCACGAGCAATATGATACATGACCCCATATGTTACTTTTCATAAACACTTACTACAATGAATAAAATTTATTCTCTCTCATTGAGAAGTTGTCGTAGTATCACTAGACCACAAGGCCTTGCTACGAATACATGAACATGCATATGTTCTGACTACTGGAAATATAATTTGCTAAACTAAAATATAGTTTCTACTGTTGCATGATCAGCATTTTGTTTTGTGAAATATGCCGACAGTAATTATTCTTGTTCTTGCCTTAAGGCTGAGTTTTTCATTGATATCTATTTACTTTCAGAGCACCAGGTTGGGCAGGTTACATGTGGCAGTTGTTCAATCTTGCTAATGTACCCTTATGGAGCTCCTTCTGTCAGATGTTCCTGTTGTCGTTATGTGACAGAAATTGGGGTATGTGAAATAGTTTCTTATATGGCCTAAACTGACACATATGCCTTTGAAAAGACATTTTTAATTATTAATTTCAACTTAAGCTGATATATCCATGTAGTGTACCATTTTCCAGCTGCTTACTTAAATGAAGGATGGGAACTCCTGGAAAATGTGGTTCATAAAGGGTAAAATCTTTAGCAATCGAAACGGAAAATGTTAAACTTCCACAGCTTACTTTGCTAGTCCTGTTTTCCTCAAACTAGTTTGCTGTATAGCTGGATTATATTCGTGTGTTTAGGTGAAGATGAAGAGAGAAATTGAGATTCATGTGGGATCCGTAGACATCTGAATTTTGATAGTGTTCATGAACTTGTTACCAAGTACAAAACTACTGTTATTCATGATGCAATAAACTATAAACTCTAATACTTAATGAGAACAAGGAATTATAAGCTCTATTTTGTAATGAAGACATTGTTCTAGTTTATGGTATCACCTCTAAACTTTATCTCAAATTCTACTACATAATACTTTTTACGTGTGCAATTTTGTTGTTGAGGGAATTCTAAGCTTAAGTCGTATTATGCCAATGCTTTGCTTACAGGAGCACAACAAACGGCCTCCATGGTCTATACAACAAGGGCGTCCATTCCTAACTCCCCATCCTGTTCAATAAATTGCAGATACAAGGTTGGTGGTTCTTGAGCTGTGCATCCATCCCTTCCATGGCTGTTGCATTTTTTCGCACTCTTAATTGCTGGAGCAGAAGTGTTGTGAAATGTTATAACAATATTTGCATCTCTGGATATAGAAATAGTGAACTCTTATAACTAAAAAGATGTACAGATTTTGTTTATTCTACTGTCTCAAAAGTTGGATTTAGCTTGTTCTTTGTTTTTTTTTTTTTTTTGGGAACGCCACCTGAATCAGAGAAACAGGACGAAGACAAGAAGAAACAGATTGATTGCCGATACTCAGTCTAGGTATCTGTCAAAATTGTGTATCCCTTTTTGATCATATTATGGGTGACTCGAAAAAGCAAACCGAAAAGAAAGTATAAAAAGTCTTTTCGAATCCTTTTTCTTCATCCATATCCGAAATTTCTTCATTCTCTTCTTCTTCGATTTCGTTGCTTTCTCCCTGTTCAATTTCTTCAAGCTCTTCCTCATCCATATCCGAAATTTCTTGATTAGCACGACTTTTCAGAGCAGAAACCCGAAGACTCTTCAGAGCACGACTTTTCAGAGATGGTGGGGGTTTGGTCGGACCCTTAACTGTTTATTAGAAAAAGATTTAGCTTGTTCTGTTGTCCAGTATTCGCTTGTGATATAATTTGAATTTGGACTGTGTTATTGGTACCCATCCATGGTTGAGTCGATGCTTTGTAATTGGACTGATTTTGCATAAAAGTTGGCATGGTTCACATGCTTGAGTTTAAACTTGGATAAATTTCAAGTGCAAGCCACTTTCATTGACTTTCATGGCATCATCAGTTCAGTGGGCTCAGACTTTTCAATATTTTTTTTCGCACAAAATTGTGCTGTGTCAAGACAAGATGACACCCACCTGACTCTAACTAAAAATAGCATTCATCATTACACACTTGATATTTTGGAGTCACTCACTCCACTTGGATTAAATTTAGGTTCATTATTCATATTTTGATTATTTTCCTGTAGGTCAAGTTATGCATATACACCTGGTAAGGATACTGTATGCCTTAAAATGCCAAAAATTGAGTATTTTTAGCGTTTGAGCCATACAACAGGGGATATCTCTCCTCTTTTAACCCATAAACTCCGCTCCACCCCGTACCGTTGGGGAGGAGGCTCAAACTTGGGACTTTGAGAATCTAAAGCGCTTCAGTTGCTTGACCTAACAAGTTTTGGTAAAATTGTGAAATATTTTATTATATATGATAACATAAACTCATGTTATTTTACGCATATCTTGAGACTATTTTCTCATCTGTGCAATGTTGAAGGTGCACTCTCTAACCAGCCTTTTTTCATTGAGAAATTTTTGTTGGTTGTTACCCCTAATGTAGGTTTGAACTAAAGTGGACAAAGAAGAAACAAACCATCTCAGTGACCGAACCAGTTCTTAGGAGACATAGAAAATGAAGACAAAAGGCAAAGGGGTGGATCAACCATGTAAGAGGATGAAGAAAATAATCAATTAAGATTGGAGGATCAAACGTTTGGAAATTGGAGACCTATGTGGAACTATGCAATGCACAGACTCACCAAAGAGTAGATATATCTTAAAACATAGATACATGGAAGGAAATTTTAAATTTTAATAATGAACTGCACGTACGACTTTGATGCTTTTAGTACTAAAAAGTTAATTATATTACTAGGTTTTCATTTGCACCATTATATGTAACAACTTCATCTTATATTTTACCATTGTGGGAGGCTTTAGTCACCACTTTAGCACTCCCTTCATGTGTGAGACTCACATTATTTCTCTTATCGATGGGCTCCACAAATGCAGAATTTGGGGTCTTTTAAATCAATAATCTCTCTCATGTGTAAGTATTTTTATTTCACGCGTGGGCTGCTACAAACATGCCCATCTACAAGCGGGCTAGAGACCACAGGAAAAGACAACAAAAACGAGTTCAGAGCTAGATTAAAACTAGCTCTGATTTCATGTTAAACTTATCTATGATATACACGCTTAATCTTTTAGTTGATTTGATTTTTTACATGATATCAGAGCATTGGTGATTAAAATTAAAATTAATTACTATGAGGCTCAATCTTTTAGTTGATTTGGTTCTTTACCGAAAATATACACATATCTCTCTCAAATTATTTATATAAAAAATATACTTTCTTTCATCTTAAGTTGCACCATGCATAGTCTAGATAAGGATTGCTTTAGTAGAAGATCATAGAGATATACTAGCCCATGATTTGGTTATTCCAAAATCAAACACTGCATATTAATTGGTAAGTGGAAACTATGTGGCAAATTAAGAACCAATTCCCCACCACCAAACCTAATATAAAACTAGTAAAACAAATAACAATGAGTATGGGTCGTTGAAGCTCAAATTGACACGATTCAAATCTTGTTCATTTGTTTAGAACCAAACTTTATTGGCATGCATATATGGTGCTTGTGATTTGCTCAAGAAGATGGCATAACTAGTAGTACTTATTGGTAAGTGGAAACTCACCTCACCAGACCATACCAGACACCACAAAATGGTCATGACTTTTAATTACTTTTTTAAATATTTGTGTTACTTTATTCTGTTTCAAATATGCCTATATAAACACATATTCCTTGTGTCTGCCACCATCAATTTAGATCTCAAAATGGTGCAAAAATGGAATTTGATTGAACTGTTTGTGCTCTTTCTGGGTCTCTCCTGTGCTCTCTCTTCTGCTGCTGCAGTTCGTACAACCAGTAAGGCTTTAATTAACTAGCTAGTAATTGTGTTTTTGATCATGTTGTTTATATAAATTAATTAGTGCTAATCTTCTTGTTAATTATATATGTAATAGGAAGCCTCAGGACAACCCAAGAAGTTGTGGAGGAAGATTTGATGGATATAGAGAAGTTAGATTATTCAGAGAGCAGTGCAAGCCACCAACATGATCCAAGACCTCCATTTCCTGGAGGAAGAGCTTAATTAGACCCTTGTTGTAATATTGAAGTCCCATCTATTCCATGCATATATGTTTAATTGTGAAAAGCAGACTACAATATTGATCTCTTTTACCTACTAGCTAGAACTCTAAGAAACCTTGCTTGTTATTGATATTGTAATACACTAAACTATCGATCTAAGAACAGAATTATGGGATTGTATGTGAAATTTTAATAATGGGTTAAATACAATAGTTTGCACTTAAAATCAACTTTGTTAGTAGTGTTTTCACTTGCACCGGAGATACTATTCACCTACTTCAACACTCTTTCTCAAGTGTGAGTCTCACATTTTTTTTCGTTTATTCTTTATAAATCGTCGCTCCCCGTCACGTGTAGGCATTTCTCTTCCACACGTGGGTCGCTGCAGTCATGATCATCTACAAGCAGGCCGAAGAACACAAGGAGAGACAATATAAACGGGCCAAGTTTGAATCAAATCCAGCTCTGGTATCATGTGAAATTTCAATAATAGGCTAAATACAATATATTGGGCTTCCACTACTAAAAATTAACATTGTTAGAGTTTCACTTGCACCATTATATGCAGTCTCTTCAACTCATATATATCCAATGTGAGATAGTATCCCTCACTTCAACAAACTCTCGAGGATTTGTCATGACTGCTTGATCAATGTAGTCGTGTGGAGCTTTTAGGTAGTATTTTCTCTCAAATTTTGTTGTGTACTAGGGTGACAGCGTTGAGAAATTCTAATTCTAATTTGCATAACAAAATTGTTTTGAGTTTGCTAATGATAGAAATGGGAACACTATAATAAAATGATAAAAATGCTAAAGACCAAAACTCATGAAAATTACATATGTGGTTCGATAATTGCCTATGTGGGTTTCACTTCGCTTTTATTGGATTTGTCAGCTTGGTACAAAGCACTAAACAATTAATATACACTTATCTTTAAAATTATCACGAAAAACTGAAGTCTGACTTCTTCGTCACTTTTTTGCGTATCCTCTAATGAACGAGAACATGCTCTTTCGACACTCTCAGACTCACACAATAAAGAAGCCAGAATTTGTAGGATGTGTTGTATAAATTTTTAGACTATAGTAGTTAAAAGTTGGGGTCATCACATCAGTTTAATGATTCAAACATTAACAACAAAACAGTTAAAGCGAGAACAACATTTTTAACATTGAAAAAGACAAAATGTCTACATTTAAAGGTGAACTTTTTAGCATTTATGGGTGACTAAAAAAAGTTTGCAAATTGTAACCAAAATATATATGTGAGAGAATTGTTTTTGACAGATCCCGTTACAAATTGTATAAAAATCATATTTTATATCACAAACACACATTTGTAACAACTTAAACATGTAATAGCATAATATTCTGTTATAGTTTCATCACAAATTACATTTTACGATTAATATATACATAAATTTTAATCACAAATCAAATGTTTTTTTTAGTGGTGGTAGAGTAGGAGCCGCCCCTAGAATTTAGATGTAAGGTAGGATCCAGGCAGAAGCAGAAATAGAGGCAGGCCATATGCAAGATTGACACCAACCCAACAACCCACCATGCATTTAGCACAATATTAGCCAGTTCAGTCGCCACCCACCCACCGTTTGCTAATTACGTACAATTGGATATACATATATATATATATATGTATGGACTGTCAAAACCCTAATAATAATAAATTCAAGCAGCAATTATGATACATATGCACGAACAGTACCTGTTGTACAGTACAGCCTACACCATTACATGACAACAGATCATAAGAATTTTTGGTATAAATGCATGGTTTTAGTTTTTTTGTGTGTGTGTGTGGATAAGAGGTCAGACATTCATACATGTTCATCAAGAATTTTTGGTATAAATGCATGGTTTTAGTTTTTTTGTGTGTGTGTGTGGATAAGAGGTCAGACATTCATACATGTTCATCATGCCTTGTGTCTAATAAGTAATAATGATGCTGCTTCCCAAACCAAAAATACAAGATTATATTCGACTCATTGAAAAGTAGTGTGTATTCCTTAATTAGATGCACTGCACATGATATGTGGGATTATATAATTGATGTTTTATATATATAAAACTATTAATCAAGAAGATGAATAAAAGAGTGACACATAGTGTTTGAGCCCCACATTATTGCTCATGATTTTGAAAAATAACTCAGTCCACTATGTTGGAGCATCTCCCTCAGGGCCGTCTCAAGAATTTTGGGGGCGGGTCCTGTGCCAAAACTAATATTTAAGTCCTTAAAATTTTTAAATTGTGGTTATCGTGAACAAATAAAAATAATATAAAAGAGTTAAATTAACACAAAGGGCAAATTTTTATGAAAGCCGTTTAATATGAATTAATATCTATTTTATTGCAGTTTCTAACTGCAGTTAAAAGACAGAACTTTGTTGTGTTAATTACACTATTATTGCAGTTTCAAATCGCAGTTAATAACTGCAGCTAAAACCGGTGCCCTGTGCAATCACCCCCACATGCACCGGCTATTAGCCGGCCTTGATTTCCCTCTTAACCAACCCTTTTTCCCTCTGAAATGGAGCATTTCCCTCTCAAACAAAGCTTCCTATCTGAAACAAAGTTCTCCATCTCAAACGAAATTTTCCTTCACAATGTCATTCGTCTGACACTTTTGTCACAACGAAAATATTTTGCTAGATATATTTCGTCATTGCCAATACTTGAGCCTGTCGTGATGAACAACGTTGATGTCGACATGTTCCCCTCTCGCTCAACATTTATTCTTTACGTTCCTCGCTTAGGAGACCGTCAATAGAGAATACAAGGCCATTGTGATGAAACAAGACTACTAAAGAAAACCACAATACTCATCGTTTACAAGAGATTTCCAACGCGTCCCAAAAAAAACCCACATGTCACCAAGGCTACCCATCATTTTGGGTCATTACCAAGGTCTACATCTCGATCGGGTCAACTTCAAAGTCCCCACCTTGAACAAGTCACCTTTAAGACTCTCCGCCTCACCAGGTCAACACCAAGGTCCTCACCTCATCGAACGACGTACCATCACGACATCTCGTTACAGTTAATCCACCCAAAGCAGTAGATGCTCTTAGAAGCTTTGTTCATTTTTGTCTTGTTTGAAGGGCATACGAGAGCTTCATATCTCATATGCTACATGTGGTTATAGCGCGCCAGAAGGCTAGAACTCTAAAAATTGAAATTCGCATCATGCCGCTAACATCCAATAACATGACAACACATGGCATGAATTAATGGTTGTAAGTATAAATAACTCTTTCATTGATAAGAGAAAGGGATCCATATTATACATAAGATAATTTTTCTTTCTAAAAACACTCTCTAGAGTCTTCCTTAACGAGGTGTGATTCAGATTCATCCGGTTGAGTTTCATACTCTCACACCCAATGCAGTTTCCCGAGTGCACACCTGATTTTTCGATTAATGGTGTGCTGCCCTTGTGCAAACACACCAACAATGCAGGAGCAATTATATCTAAGTCTCTAGCTCCATCACCAAAGGCTTGTGCCTAAAACTCCATCTCCAAGTTTAGAACATTTTCAAGACAATCATACGCCTTAGTTCGTGAAAAAAATGGCAACACACTCTAATGTACCGAAATTTACATACTCAAACGAAGTGCATTATCAATATATATATTTCCAACTTCAATTCTTATTTGACATTATAGCACAAACACACATGGTACTCGTTCTCTCTTGGCTAGCTTGAGTTGTGTACTAAATTAAGTTGAATTGAACCCACCAAAGAATTGTTAGGTCGACATCATGTATAGCAAGCTAGAGGCCATATTTTTCTAACCTAGCTACACACTAAGTAAAAAAATGTCATGACAAAATTGGTTGAGAAAACAATATCTTATTAAAGAATCCTTTCTTGATTGACTTTTTGCCAATTACCTTGCTTTTTGGAGGAATCAACATCATTTTGCTGCTTTTGTTTTGTTTGTTTGTTGGCTAATTTGGAGCCTGGTCTACACTATATATATTGAGAAGTTTAGCTATAAACCAACTTATTTATTAGAAGAATCTTTTGCGATTATTCCAAATCAGAAACACCTGAAATCATCAATGATCAATCTATAGCACTTGCATATTATAAGCAAATTCATGTTATTGGAAACACACCCACTTACTTTGGTGGGTTTCAATACTTTGCATTACCATCATCCACAAATATATTAATTTATGCATGGTTGGAATATTATTGTCAGCACCTTCACACTCTAGCAAGTACTTGGATATTTATGCCAAGAATTGTCTGTAAAGATGCCTGCGCATCTAACTAGAATAACACAAATCTTTCATCAAATCGTATCCGGATCCATCACTCCATTTTATAATGTTCATTGTTCTTTTGTATACCATCCGTTAGAGCTAGCAATTCGTATCGTAACATGACACACGGCGTGAAATTATTACAGTTACTAAACGTCTCTTGTATTTTTAGATGATGTAATACGATTACTAAATATGTCATGTTTGTGTTGGCTCATGCAACACACAGAAAAACCTTCAACATGACATGAACACGACACTCTCGCACATTTTTTTTTTATAAATATCGTGTACGGATAAGCTTGTGAGGATAAATTTATTTGATCATGCTGCTAGCTAGCAAATTTGCACAATAATTTTCTCACTACATGCACTCAAAAGAATATTTAACAAGTACTAAAAGAGATACATATATTTTATGTTGTTAATGAAGATATGCATTAGTGTAAATAATTATTTGGAATTGAGCATATATATTTCGAATTTGCCTTAATGAGCCATCGATAGTGGGTATTGCGTGACATCCAAAAAGAAGATTGCAGACATATATAATCTTTGTGGATGGCCAATAAAGAAATGATGGGCAGATATAGCGTGTCAAAGATACGAGTTCTTAGAGATTAATGATGTATATCCTTAATTTCCACCATATATACAAGATTGTTCTTAAATAATATATACCTCAAAGATTTGAAGGTGTAATTAAGATGTTCAAGATCTACTCCATCTTTTTCTAGAAGTAAAATTAAGATTTCCTGTAATTGTAAATGATGCATATGAAACATGAATCTTATAAGAAAGAAATTCTAGCAAGAACTATGAATAAAACATCCACATTCTGAAATAGGTACTTGGTACTAGCTAGAACCCACAATTTGGGTTGGGCAAACTGTGCAATTCATTTTATTTAATGTTTAAAGCTCGAACCCCGATGCTGACTGATCAAAATCTTTTTAGGATTTTGTTAGAGTTAGGATTCAACGACCCTAATCTGACTCTGATTTGTCAACTCTAGTTCAACATATAAAGACGGAAAAATTACGCATACCTACTCTGAAGTATGCACATTTTGAACATATCTACCATAAAGTATGGTTTGTTACTTTTGGCTACCCTAAAGTATGTCACAAAACTTTCCGTCCATTATTG
>JAYMTA010003071.1:0-15027 GCA_036897625.1 Pelargonium cotyledonis | reverse complement strand
CCCCCCCCTTTCCCCCCCCAGCCATTGTCTCCTCCACCATCACTTCCACCTACACCTTTGCTACCCCAAACGGTATCTCCTCCATTACCACTTCCACCTTTGCTACCCCAACCGGCATCTCCTCCACAACCACTTCCACCTACACCTTTGCTACCCCAACCGGTATCTCCTCCACCACCACTTCCACCTTTGCTACCCCAGCCATTGTCTCCTCCACCATCACTTCCACCTACACCTTTGCTACCCCATCCGGTATCTCCTCCACCACCACTTCCACCTACACCGTTGCTACCCCAGCCGGTATATCCTCCACCACCACTTCCACCTTTGCTACCCCAGCCAGTATCTCTTCCACCACCACTCCCACCTTTGCTACCCCAACCAGCATCTCCTCCATCACCACTTCCACCTTTGCTACCCCAACCAGCATCTCCTCCATCACCACGTCCACCTTTGCTACCCCAACCAGTATCTCCCCCACCACTACTTCCACCTACACCTTTGCCACCCCAACCAGTATCTCCTACACCACTTCCACCTACAACTTTGTTACCCCAACCATTATCTCCCCCACCACTATCTCCTCCACTACCTTTGCTAGCCCAACCAGTATCTCCTCCACCCCAACTACTACCACCTACATTGCCACCACCACCCCAACTACTACCGCCTCCAGTATCATCCCCACCACTACCTCCTCCACCCCAACTGCTAGAGTCCTGCCCATCATATCCTCTACCACCTCGACCTCGACCACGGCCACGGCCACGACCACGACCACGACCTCGACCACCATGTCCTTCCCGATCATCATTGTTCCCTGTAACACCAACCAAAATGAATTAGACAAAAGGAACATGACATCAGTTTAATAAATTATCTCTTTATGGCAACACAACCGATATACTCACAATAATGTGTGTGCGTGTGTGTGAGAGAGAGAGAGGTGAAAAATCAGGCCTCCTTAGTAAGCATATTGTACAAAACAAAATGTGGCAAAGAAAGTAATTAACTCCCATGAGAAGAGACTGGTGTCCTGTTTATTGGATGAGTATAAACAAGTATCAGTAGTAACAGTACAACTATTTTTTATTACCCTATGAGGATGTGTAAAATAATGGAAAAAGAAATAAATAGTAAGCAATCGAAATGATTCCCAATAATTATCCAAGGTCAGCAAGCAAATGCATAAGAACTTAAATGAAATCAGAAATAAATAATAACAAAATAGAAAACATTAGAAACGCATTCATGGCAGCTTGTAGTAATCCTGAAATTCAACCAGAATAACCAGATGAATCAAATTCAACTGAATTGCAACATGAAATAAAACAGCTCACTCCAAGCCAGCATTACAAAAAGTTGCAGAACAAAATTTTCTATATAATTTACCTCCCCAAGAGCCACCATCGGCAGAACTTTGAATTGGTACCATAGCCGCAACTGATCGGATTGATGGTGCAGAATCATAGGGGGGGTCATCAATGTGTTTCTGAAAATATGCCACAAGCCGATCAATGCCCTCAAACATCCTTTTACGGAACTTGAATCCCTTTGGATATAGACCAACATACTCATGATGACAGTTTGTACTTCGTATATATGCTAAGATGAATGTGCCTGGATGATCATGGGAGATACCAAAACTGTAAACTATCCGCATAGGATACTCTGATTTTTCAGCCCTTAGGAGTTCATCAACTTCTGCTTTTGTACCCTTCTTGAACTTGCGATGACTGAGCATTGACTTAAGGTGACCCACTAACGGATCAACATATCGGTCCATTACCTACATATTAATTGAATCAACATTGAAATGTGAGTTTAAACCCCAAGAGAAATTAAAATTTCAAATAATTGACATTTGAGGTAATAGAGCGCCATATCAGATGCATAGCACTTCAGATCATCAAGTACAAAGCGCATGGCACCGGTAAGACATCAAACATATAATATCATGTTTTGCTTTATGATGATACCACTATACAGATGGTGACTAATTCTCAATGAATTATTGATTCATCCTAGAGCTGAACACCAGCCCAAACTACAATTCAGTCAAAGAAAAAACACAATTTTCACTCGTGATATGATCATTTAACAGTTTCATGTTCAGTGTCAATGTCGCAAGACTCAAAACGTCAACCTCATAAAATATTTTGTGAGCATCAACAAGGATACTAGAGCACATCTTTTTTGGGTACAAAAGGCAGGCTTATCTGAACTCTGCTCAAGTTATTCGATATTATTATCAATAATTATGAAAATAAGAGACGCACAAATTATCACTAGAACAAATTAACAATCGGATTATTTCAAAGATGTACAATCACCCATAAAAATTCACCCTGATTGGATTCAAACAAGTTAAGATTACCAAGAAAACATATTGTACTCAGAAATAGTCAATATGAGAAACAATACTGACCTCATCCAAATCCTCAAATGTGTCCTCCCCTATTTTTAATATTTTCCCAATACGAAGTAAGCTTGTTATGTCTTTGTGTTCCTTGCCACCTTCAACTATGTCCTTGTGCGCATAAACTCCATCATACACTTTCAGAGTTAAAGTCAAATACGAAGGTCCACGAGAACTAGGACGGATTATACTTTCACCGGGATCCTTGTTAGACAAGAACTGAGAAAATAAAAACAAATTTGAGGTCAGCAACCAACTTCATATGACATAATTATGATTGTTCTATATACATGACAACATCATATGTAACTGATGTGAATTATTTGATACAACAGAAAACAAGTGTCAAGTTATGAGAAATAGAAAGACTAACTACAATGATTTATGATATAAGCACAATAACAGTGTAGAAAATTCTATGTATAGTCTGCCCTTTTAATCTTCATGAACACACCTCCATTGCTTCATCAGCTGTAATATTTTGGAAGCGGGGATGAACTATCATCCTTGGCTTAAAGTGCTTCTTTGCAAGCTCCTTCTCTTTGCGAGCTTTTTCTTTCTCACTCAGTAAACTGCTCCGCTCCTCATGGTAGTAGGGATCAAGGTTCTGAACATGCTCGTACCTATTCCTTCTCATTTCACTTTCTTTACTGACTAGGAATATCTGATACCTATTCTTTTGAACTGATTTGATTTTGCATGTAAGTGCATCACCTTCATGAAGCCAATCAGACAACTCAGAAATGTCCTTCCAGTCATCTGAATAATCTTCCTTCATAAGCATCCCAGTCAATCCCGATTCAAGAGCACAAAATGCTCTTCCAGCTTGTACCCTGCGTACCGTAGCTTGAAGAATTTTACCTTCAGAAAGGGTATCCTCAGTTTCCCCTGAAATCATACAGAATTCCTCATCTTGGGTTGGTTCTTCATATTGTCTGCGCCAATCTTGAAAACCCTCTATAAGTTCTCTAATTATATCACAAATAGTCTCTCTCTTATTGTCCCGCTTATTATCTTTAGCATATTCATCAACATTAAGAGCTTTCAACAAACTAGGTCTGTCTCTAACATGTTCTATTGCCATCTCCAAAGCATCCTCATCATCATTCAAATCACCCCTACCATCCTCATCATAAACAACTTTCGCCAACTCCTGTGCAAGACCATAGGATTCTGGATGAACTCTGGTATCATCCAACAAATCGATAAATTGGCTGCTAGCAGCAGCAAACCCACTCCGCCGCACACGCAAGAAACCAATTGCATTGACAAATACTTTTTTACCAAGCCCATGTGCCGTCACAAAGTCTTTCCGAGTGAAAATTGCTCCAGCTCTAACCAGGGACCTCTGCAGAGATGCTGCCTTTCTTGGTCCTAAGCCAGAAATGAATTGCAAAGGAGCAAACAACCATTCATGGCTTGTAGCCAAATTAATATCAAGACCAACTTGGTTGGTTACATCAACCAGAACTTGTTCAACCATAGCATACTTATCATCCGGTGTGAGAAAGTTCTCCAATGAATGAAGTTTCCAAGACAAAATCTCTCTTCCAGCTCCACAAAGTGTTGCAACCATTGCCAAAGGATTTTGAAGATACCGCCCAAGAGCTGAAGCCCGCTTGACGATACCTGGTAAGATAAAAGAAAACAAAATTAATTACAAGAATTCATGCATAAACAAAACTAAGAAAAGAGGAAACTTGTTACCTGACTGCCCTGGTAGCTGATCAGAAGAAACTCGAGAATTTTCATAAAGTCGGGGCAAAGATTCATCCCCGTATACAATGCTTATCCCATCCATCTCGCGACCAACATCTCTAGGAGTTTCCTCCACCATCTTGAAAATTATCTGATAAAAAGAAAAGGTAAAACATTTAAGCACTCTACATGCATGCCATATTAGATATTGTAAGAAGTTCTTCATACACAATTCACACCATTATGGGATGCAATAGACAATCTTGTCGACATAGTATGCCACTATGGAGAAGAAAATGTCTAGTAAACGAATGATGATGTGCAAAATAATAGTACACTACATGCCATGCAATTTAACCAATCACATCCATAATCCCCAAGAAATGTAAGGTTTACAAGGATATGTCAAAGAACGTTAATAGACAACAAAGTTTCAACAAGATAAAACTGCTAGAATGTCAAAAGAACCAACTCTGCTAACAATTGAAATTCATAGAATCTCAAAAGAACTAGAACTAACTCTCCCAACAATTAAATAAATCAAGAACGAGTTCAATAATGCTCACTTCATATATGTCATCCTTCAGACGAGTGCACGACAAATTCACAGCTCCTAGAACAACAACTTGCGGTTGGTGGTCCGTCATAAACTTTAGTACACGTTGTTGATCATTTTTCCTACGTTGCTGGTCATTAACATTTTGAGATCGCAAAGTGAGGGACCCAGTGTAAAGTATATCTAACACTTCGCCAGATGAATCCAGCATCACGAAAGTGGTTGCAGGCTTCCCGGGACCCCAACAGCAAGCCATGACCCTTGGTGCAGCTTCATCGTCTGAGCTAATATCATTTTCTTTGCGTTCGTACGGTCTGACGGAGACCTTATTCCACAAAACCTTCCCATATTCCAAAAGTAACCAGCTTTTTGCTCTACTGGTCAACAAGGATCTGGCTTCTTTCTCCATGAAAGGAAGAAGATAAACAAAAAGTGCATCATGAAGTATCAACTTTCTTTGCTCATTCCATAGTTGAGCCGATTTACTGACACCCATGCTAAGATAATAATCATTACAGTCACTTATCAACTTATTAAGGGTTTGTTCTGGTAACTTAACCGTAACTTGGAGTAGCTTCTCTTCCTCAGCTTTCTGGATGAGCAGCCACTGTGCATCCTCAAATTGGTTCAGTGGCTTATCACGCAGCCACTTGACCCCTGCAAACTGATGGAAGGAATCAATTGTTGCACTTCCATCAGGCGTTGGATTTGTTGATACCACTGCATGTTCCATAAAAATGCTACGAACATATTTTCTAACGCTTGGTTCACAGCTTATCTCAACCGCTGCCTGAAACAATCCACAAAAATTGGTAGAAAATAGTTACAAATGTCCTTGATCTCAAGCATATTCTAGCAGAACCTTTTGTAGACACAGCTAGAAAAAAAAGAATAAGTATGTGTACCAGGTGCCTAGCCCCTCTAAGAACATCTTGAGGTGTCTCAAACATTCTACATGTAAAATCTGAAGCCACTTCCTCTGGTGTTTCCTTAGCATCCTCCAATTCATCCTCTCTCTAAAACATAATGGAGCAGAAAAATAAGTTCTTTTCTAGTCACTAGTAGAATCATGATCCTAGGCCTTTTCTGTTAAAATGCAGAAAATTCAAAAGAACTTACAATTTTTTCTAAAGAGATTTGCAATCCAAATTGCTCAGAGCTGTACCCAAACTTGTTCGCAACCTCCCAGAGACCAGCTTTACTACAGATGCTATAAAGTGATTTCCTCTGGGGCCTCTTATACTGCCCTTCATCCCCGCCAACCTCTCCTGGTGGGAAATGCAAGTTGAACTTTGAGTCAACATCATCAACATCTCTTTCTGAGTCAGCAGCCTTGAGCGACTTAATAATTGATTCAAAAAGCTGCTGATTTAAAGCGAGCCTCGTTTCATCATATATAAATCGAGATTCTTCTTCGAAACGCCTACAATAATATGACTGTAGCGCACTCTTTCGCTTCTGAAGAAGTAGCCATTTTTTGTCCAAATCCTGAATCGCCCAAAGTACCTAAATAAAAGCGCATCAGAAGTTATGCATATGATTACTTTCCTACTTATACATGAAACTGAATAAACCCCAAACAGTTACCTTGTGCCATTTTAGATAAGGTGATCCATTATTGTTCTGATTTTCATCTTCACTGCCTTCAGGATCTTTTAAGAGGCCTAGGCACTCCTCTTTGCGATATGTAGCAATAAATGGGATCTAGAAGCAAAATTGTAAGATCAGTATACTACTATATAAGATCACAAAAAATTCACCACAAAAAGCAATTTATAAAACGAAATAGAGAATACTTACATCTAACTTCTGCACATGATGCAAGTCCAAAAATCTCATAATATCTTCCTTTTGTATATTTGGCATTCCTGCACCACTCTTGCCAAACAAAGGCACCATACCACTTGAGAGTTGATTCCAAATCCAGCTGCTCTCTGCCACTATACTATCCGCTGTAGGAGGATGACCAGCAGTTTCCTCAGATACCTGCCATGAGAACAAGAGAGCTATTACTCTCACAAAAATTCAGAGATGATGATATAAGGTATTTTGAAGGCATGCAGCTCAACCTGCATTCGTTCTGGAACATCAGTCTCTCGAATATGGTCATCCTTCTTTGTCAAGTACTTTTCCGAAAGAACATCTGGTTCGAATTCATCTTCAAGCCTTCTTTCTCTACATTCAGTAGAACCTAAGCTTCGCTTGCGGCGCTGCAGGAGTTCGTCAACATCACCGAATATGTCATGAGCTTCCCGCAGAGCAGATGATGAAAATCCTGGTGCCTGTCTACCCTTATTATTCAACTTCCTATGTCCACACAAAAGATCAATCATTTAATACAACGATTAACTATGTAGAGCCAATCATAGAGTAGAGGAACAAGATAGTCACCTGACAGGAGCTCCATTCTCATCAATTTCCTCATCCACAATGAAATCTGCCATCTCATCATCCTCGCCGATATCTGCATCCTCTTCTTCTGCTTGTTCTTCCTCAATATCCTCAAATGATGCTCCTATCACATCAAGGTAACTATTAATTGACACAAAAATAAACAGACTCCATATACTTACCAATTACAGAAAACAAATCAAAATATCTACCTTCATCATCGCCAAATAAGCTACGCTTAAGCTTTTCTTCTGCAGTTGTCCCACGTTTACCACCGTCAACAAACTCTTCCTCGTCAAAAAACCCCGATCTCTCCTCATTCATGTCTCTCTTAGCTTTTACCAACCTCTTAAATTTTTTTCCCCCCTAAATTATTTCAAGCAAAACCTCAATAAAATGAACAATAACGTGCACATTATGGCACCAAATGAATTAAACTGCAATATAAGACTACTACTTCACAAAAAATTGATAAAAATTAAAGGCAAAACTCACAACTTTTGGACGCTGGAAGCCGGTAATGTTGTTATCCTGCAGAAGCTCATAGTCATCTTCATCAAGGGTGTATTCCTCTCTACACATGGCAGAACGTATTCATCAGGAACAATGACTTAACTTTTGTTTAAATAATAAGAATAAAGAAGGTAAAATAGTGGTCTACAGAAGAAAGGTCAACGTATTAAGTATCATGTCTTTCTAACACAATACCCTTCAAGTGATTTAAGCTAATGCAAGGATAATTTTGGAATGTTCTTAGAAACTAGAGACGGTATTTACTCCACAAGCTCCTTAAAATTGTGCCACATTTTAAAAGAGTAGACTCAGAAAATCAGGGAGTACATTATTCAGTTAAACGAGAAGTAAAATCCAAAATGTAAGAACTAGTCACGTGACAGCATTTAGTTGAAATAACTGTGCTAACCTGTCCGGAGTATGAAATTGAGTATCTTAAGTTGTTGATTTCAGAGTTCATTGGTCAATGCTCAGTCATCATACAAGTACATAACGCATTACAAAAGAAAAAACTCACTTTTTCTTTCTTTTCTTCTTCTTCTGCCTTTCCTCATCACTGTCAGCCCTCTCTTCCTCATCTTCATCGACATCATCAACTATAAACCCATCATTTTCATATTGATCCTGCCCTTCTGCAAAATGAGTGTGTAAAGGAATATATCGGAAAAAGTTACATTTCTGCACCACATATAAATAGAGAGAGGCAAACATGCACCTGAATAGTTGCAAGAAAAATGTTGAGTACAAAGCTTTTAGAGATCAGAGGACACAAACTATTTAATCAAATAACAATTTCTTTAAATTCTCATCACCTAAACTCTCCCTAAAAAACTAACACTTACCATCCTCTTCATCTTCTTCATCGTCATCTATTTCATGGCCATCGAGTGCAGCGTCATCTGCACACAAATGCAAAGAAAAAAGGGGGAAGGGCAGCAAATATTGTGTGAAATAGATCCAATTTTAAGGCAATTGTGAAGAGATTAAAGAAATGAAGCATTGTCAAAGGATTGCTACCTTCTTCATTTGAGACCGCAGATCGGACCATGATTGGAGATGAAAATTAGACAAAACACAACTTAGAAAGATAGATGCAAGCAAAAGGCAAGGCAATACAAAACGCCACGGAGCTTGGGGGAGTATTTGACTGAAGTCCAATACAGTTAACCCTAGAAAAAAAAAAAGTTATTAATCAGCAACATGGAAAGGAAAAATAAATTCCAGCACCAAATAATCCAATCTATCATGCACTCTACCCAAAACGGCAAAACTGTCAACTAAAAGAACAAAGATAGCAAACCCCTTCACTGGACCCTTTCCAGTTTGCTAAGCATACCTTCTTTTTAAAGTCAACTAAAATCTATCAACCATAGAACATGTCTAGAATCTAGACTATCCGTACAACCGTGTCATTCAGTTGCATCACCAATTCACCATCTTCATGAACATCACCACTACAAGATGGAGTAACAAAATTCAATAACCCATAATTGTATATCCATCCATAGACAATACTCAATGACAATTTGTACACAGGTGCGAACTTACATCCCCATAGCAAACTACATTTTACACCCACCACCAAACTGATTTAATCTCAAATGAGTACACCAAAGCTACTGTACCAATATTTTCTATCAGCGTCAACTACCAACAACACTAAAAGCCAGGAAAGCCACTGATACAAGATGTAAAGAAAGCACATGCATGTTCAACAAAAACAACATCAACAGAGACCCCAAACCTTTAAAATACAGCAAACCCCACCCCATAAAAATCGATTTCAAAACAACAACATTCGAAAAGTTCACCCAAGTGACAGATACACATGCACGCCAAACAAACGAAGAAGCCAATGCAACCACGGGAAACAACGAACAAAAAACCTAACTGAAGATAAACTCGGAAACTAACAGTGTTGATTCAAATAAACAAAAAAAATTGGGAGAAAAAGTAAAACCTAAGCAACAATGTAGGTTTTCTGGAATGTACTGAAGACAAAAATATGATCAGACAAGGACAAAAGCAAAAAAACCAAAGTAGAGCAACAAAAACACGGAGAAATCATGAATGCAAGAGTAAAATCAGGCTAAAACCCCTGGCCGTGCCGGAGAAATGTTACCGTTCGGTGGCTTCACCGAGAACCGCCGTGGATCGCACTTGGATGGGTGTGAGGGCTAGTGCTGGAGTGAAGAAGCTTCAAAAAACCTACGGAAATGAAGAACCATCAAAATCAAGGTCTCTCTTCCTCGCTTGGCTTTTGAGCTCTGGGACTGTGAGACCGATTTTATTTCTCTCTCTCTCTTATTATATGGAAAATCATTTTTCATGACTCATTTGGTGCATGCCTAGTTCGTGTGCTCGAATGAGACCATCTCAGCCGTTGATTTAAGATGACAACCCATCAAGATTGATTTGACCCGGAGCCCTGCGGGTTTAAACCCGGATCGTACGGCTTGTTTGGTTTGGTGGCTTTTGTAATGAAATGCAAAAGACAGAAACGAGTGTGTTGGCCACTTGGCCTTGATCAATTCTCTTTCTTCTTCTTTTTTCTATTTAAGTGTTCTTTGTTTCTATTTTAGTGTGTTAGAATTTACACTTTTGTTGAATGAGTCAACTATACATTCAAATTACTCATATTTTGGTATGAATATTTAAGACGGATATTCACAATTCATATTCATCGTTTCGTCATAACATACATAGTCATTGATTATTTTGTGACGATTATTTTGGAATTGTTTTGTATTTTGAGCTTTCTCATCTTTAGGTAGGATTTCTATTTTGATAGATTGAAGAATTGGTAATATTTTTTGTTATATATTTTTATAAATAACACTACTTTATTTCATGAGTTCAAATAAATTGTTGTTTTAACATGGATCGTGTACTTCTTTTTTCAGTGTAATTACGTATCACATAATGTCAGAACTCAATATCTTAGTGTCATAACTCAATGTTGATCTTTGATAGTCAAACGATTGCAAATTCCTCAATGACGTGGGTGGTGGAGGACATGGAGTCACCATTACTAACAACTGAACACAATGTTTGTGAGCTCAAAAGTATAAAGACTTGTGTACAGGTTCTAACTATTACAAAACCTTTAATTATGTAACAGAACAGAATATCCTCAAGCTTATTTGGCACATGGCAGCCTCTGATTAGTCGATGTCGAGGTGGGGCACGTAGGCACTCGGATCTTTTTCTCATGCTCTTTGTATGTTGGATCTACTCACCAACAGGGGCATTTGATATTCTCAGTATATGTCGCCTATTTGTCTCTTTTGTTTATTGGTTATACTCACCGACAGATTTTGGTAAATCCTGGTCTCCGACCGTGAGGGAGGCGAAATGTCACTCGTGTCGTAGCCTAGTGTCTAACTTTAAGCTAGTGGTGTTCATAGTCTTAGAACATGGGAAGCGTGTTTGGATGATTCATGGTAATCAAGTTATGACTTTTCTAAATCATGATGTGAATTCTATTGGTGCTTGAGTTGATCCGAGTCTTATGCGTGTGGACAATGTGAGTATTGGATATCTTTTATCATAGATGAACATGCATGTGGACGACACGTGGTGCGGAAGCCGATGGCGTGAAGAGCATATATGGAACCATGTGGGGGGCGCAAATGGTTGGTTGGTAAACAACACTTAACAAGTGAATGAGCTTGGCGCAGATGATCCTTAGCGCAAGGCCGAGGGCACGACTCTGGATGACATGTATGTTGATGGCGTGTCCCAGAGAGGACGGAAGGATGGGCCTCGCGGATGATCCTCGCCGATGATGGGCTTCATGGACGGACGTCGTAAGGCAAATACGAAGCATTGGTGCGAGCTTGCCTTGGTGCGGGTCGTACACAGGCCTCACGGATAGCTCTCGAGCAGAGTGTTCTTGGCCCAATTGTGATATGAACGATTGATCTCGAGTTTCTACTCCACTCGATGACACACCCTTAAACCAAATTAACTTTTTGGGTTGATTGGGCGAGCCACGTGTCGCCCGACCATTTGTCAATTACTTTACAACTTTTTGTGGCAACTCATGGTATACAATTCATTTTTTATTTGTATTTTTTTTTCAATCAGCAAAAGTACTCATTTAATGAAGTTTCTAAGGGAGAAACACAAGTACATACACCCGAGAACACAAAAACATAACAAAAATACATGGGAGCAAAACCAAAAGAACAAACTACATGATTGACTGAATGAAGGAGGCTAGATGCGTGGACCAGCCGCGGAGGGACCAATCCTCATAGGCTTGGATCTTCAGTTTTGCTAAGATAGTGAGAAAAGACATAGTAGTGATTTTAGCGAATACACTTGCAATATCCTCATCTTGATTCTTGAAGATCAATTTGTTCTGAGCTAGCCAAATCTGCCAAAGGGTAATGTGACCGAAAATACCCCAAAATTTTGAGAAAGAGTTGTTTAAAGTGCTATTCCATTGGGTTAGAAAATCTGCAACTGTTGCTGGAAACACCATGGATGTGCCCCACCAAGACTGGACTCTGGACCAGATATCACGGGCATGAGGGCAGTCGATGAGAATATGGTGACCATCTTCGAAAGCAATACAGCACCTGCAGCAGAGACAATCTGCAAGTGGGATTCTCACGCCCCTATGTTCAAGGAAAATTGGTGTGAGTGGGCGATCAAGAGCAGCCAACCACAGGCAAGCTTGAACTTTTGGAGGAGAGAATGATTTCTATAATGGTTTGCACCAGGCCAAGCCCAGCAGGTTATTGATTCATCTCATGTAATTCGAGAAAAATCTGGTCATCTGTTCCGCGGTTCTCAAGACCAAGTGTTCTGCCAATATCAAGGGTACGCTGAATATTTGCGAGTTTGGAGTTTACATGGGATTTATGAGAATTGGTATGTGATGAGGTGGTTGCTTTTTTGAGGTGGTGGGTTTGATGCAAAAAGTTCACGTGTGGTGGTTTGAAGATTTTTTTCTCTTTGAGAAGAGAGATAAAAGCTGGTGAGTAGGGTCTAATAAAGTCATGATTGTGGCTCCTTGACTTTTTAGTACTAGGTTTATTTGATTGGGAGTGGGTAAAGGGAAGTGGAGCTAAGGTGGATTGATGGGATGCCTCGGTTGTGGGAGTGAGAGGAAAGGGAGCAGACGCATGATTAATGGCTGGTGGGATTGGGTGGTGGGCCATGACATTTGGGAGACCAACAGTCTTGTCAGCATTCAATTCTTCCACAACAGGTAATGATTGTTCTGACCTCTGGCCTAGTTGCTGACGTGTCACTGAGCAGCCAACAGATAACTCTGATGATGATGGTTGCGCCACCACATTGCCGGTGGCTGACGGGGATCCACAGTTCGACGACGAAATAGATGAGATGTTGAATAGATAGTCATCGGTATCGGGATCTGCTCGCCCTTCAACTCACGGAAGTTTGCTGGGTAGTCAACATCTTCAAAGGAGATCAGATCCAAGAGGGCGGGGTTGTTGGAGAGTCTTGCGTAAGTGAGAATGATGGCTTCATCCAGTCACTGGCCATGAAAAGTTGTGGGGTGTAGCAGTACCAGAGTAGAATGTGAGTGGTAGAGATTTGTGAAAGTTTCCTGGCTCTAAAGTGATGGAGGTAGACCTTGTATAGCCACCCACTGGAAAATGCCATCGGTGAGAAAACTGTTTGGGGTTGTATCAAAGTGGAAAACCACTTTCTGAGGTATGCCCAGGCGCTCGACTCAGCTGCTCTCAGTGCTAATTCATTCATGAAGGAGATCAGAAAAACTCTGGGACCCAAATAATGGATGGTCTAATTTGTGAAGCCATCACGCTGGATTGCGCGAAGGTAGATGGGACACAGGTTGTTGACCCCAAAATCTAACCCGTTGCCAACCCTAGGCTAGTGTTTGAAGTTCCAATAATTAACTTTGGAATAGTACTTAGATTAGCGGAGGCCCAAGTATTATTTAAAATGATCAGGTGTAAATGTCTAATTTGGTTTTTGAACTTTCATGGTTTGACACAATTTGGTCTTTAAACTTTTCTTAATAAAAAAAATAGTTCCTAAATTTTTGTGTTTCGACACAATTTGACCCATGAACTTTTTGTGAACCCAAAATGGTCCATAAACTTTAAAGTATTAACCCAATTTGGTCAATATACTTTGGATTTTAGCTTAGTTTGGTGGCTGAACTTTAAGAAAAAAATCAAAATAGTGATTGAACTTGCAAAAGTCTCAAATTAGTGGCTGAACTTTTTAGAAGTTAAACAAACTGGTGGCTACCGTTAGATACAAATTACTTTAAAAGTTAATTGCTAATTTGATGTCACTTACCAATATTTACTAATTTTAACCCATCAATTTTTTTTAAAAAAAATATTATAAATTAAAACTGAATTTGTTTTTTCAGGTAACACGATTATCAATTTAAGTTTTACATAATAATATAGAGACAAAATAAAAAAATATATAGTCACGTTTTAGCTAAAACAAATTAATTACTATTTTTTTAAGAGAAACATGATTATAAGTTCATTTAAAAAAATGCATATTCATAAGACACTCTCAATGTTTTTATTAGATTCGAAAAAAAAATTTAACAATGAAATTGAAGCATAAAAAAATTTCATTCAAATGACTTAAGAGTGGTCTCTCTGCTCCTGATAGCAGTTTAGGTTTTTAAAGGAATAGAAAGAATGAAGGGGTTTCGATTACTGTTGACAGCAGAAGGAGCAAGGGAACAGGGTGAGTTCATGATCGGAGTACGTGAACGGAGCACGACGAGTTCGTGATCGGAGTACGCGGGGTCGGGAGACAGCGGAAGGAAGACGACGGGGTCGGCTTTTTACATGATGCAGGCGAGATCGGAGATCGGAGTGCTGAGGAGCAGATCGAGTGAGGCGGCGGCAGTTGGTCGGGCCGAAGAAGAGGAATGAAGGTACTGGTGACGGGTGAAGCAGGAAGGGGAGCAAGCAGAGCAGGAGGCTGGATCGGTGAAATGAACTGCAATCATGGCTGAGAATGTGTGTTTCCACGGCCAGTTTATGGGTCACAACGATTAAGGGGATGAGAGTTGGTTCTGAATTAGCCTTTTTGAGTCTCATGTTAGGAGTCAGAACGCCAGGATTAGATTTGCTAATTTGGGTTTGGTTCTAGAGGTAGTCGGGTCAGGGTCTTGCAATGATATGTCAGCACACGCCTTGTCGAGTCTCTGTAAGGATTCGAGAAGTATGGATAGGATTTGCACGTGCAGATGGTAGCATTGTCATTTATTTTATTCTATGTCTTTTGTTTTCATGCTTTTGGTTATGTTAGTTGGGTTTGGATGTAGGTTTCTACAGGGGAGAATCAGTAACTTTAGAGTTCTGTTTGTTCAGTTCTTTGGGTTTTTGTCTGGTTCCTTGTACGAATTCAGTGTTTTCAATGCTCTGTATTTCGTATTATGATTGAATATAAGTAACAAGGTTGCGTCGTCAAA
>JAYMTA010003070.1:0-15029 GCA_036897625.1 Pelargonium cotyledonis | reverse complement strand
AGCGGCAAGGGGCGAGTGAAGGGTCCGTGGTCGCCGGAGGAGGACGCGGTGCTGAGCCGGCTGGTGAGCAAGTTTGGGGCGAGAAATTGGAGCCTGATCGCCCGTGGAATTCCGGGTCGGTCCGGCAAGTCCTGCCGCCTCCGATGGTGTAATCAGCTCGACCCTTGTGTCAAGCGAAAACCCTTTGCTGGTAAGCTCCATTTTCAGCCAAAATTTGTGCTATTGTGCGCGTTTTGTATTTGGGGTTGTGTTTTGGTGTTTGATTTTGGATTGTGGGTTTTTTGTTTAAAGAAGCGGTTTTGAAATATTTGGTGTCTGATTCATAGTGTTGTGTAGTGATTCTTGGTTCGGATCGTTTAGGTTTATTTGGATTTGTTGCTGCATTTGTTATATCTGTGATTAAAAAATGTAAGCTTTGTGCTCTAACATTTGAATTATAAGTATGGTTATGTTATGGCTTGTAATTGAAAAATGTTAGCTTTGTTTGTTTTCCAATTTTGAGCTGATACAATTGTGGGGTGTTGATGGTCAATTGAACAAATTTGATGTTCATGTATTCAATTTCTGGATCATATTGTAAATCAACTTGATTCTTGTGAATGGAAACTAAATTCCCTTCCTTTAATCTTTACTGGAAGTGTTACAGCTTCAGAAATAGAAGCAGGAGCACTTGATACGACTTTTCTGTATGTTCTTATTCACCAGCTTGTTCCAGTGTGGCAAATGCGCAGTCTTGACTTGTGTCTGACTCACTGTTGTTTTGGGAGAATGGAGAAATGAATGATGGAATGTTAAGCTGCTGCTTCAATTGGCATACAATATGTAGTTTGTTATTTCAAAATTACATTCATTCAGTTTTTGAATTCTAATTCCCCTAGCATCAAATTTGAACTTTATTTATTTCTTTTTAGATGTTTGGCTAGTAGTATGGCTGCCTTTGTCTACTATTTATGAATATATAAAAAAGTTGGGTATGGCTGTGGTGGGATTGGCTGTCAGCTGCAGTAATGAATGCTTATTAGTTCTTGATTTGTAATTTTTGTATCTGAATATTAATCCTTCAAGGGTTTTCTTTTGCTTTGGAATTTGCCAAATATTAGAAAAAGAAAAGAAGAAGAGGTGTTCTTTTTACAATCAGAGCATAGAATGTAAAGAGCAAGTATTTCAGTTAGGGCCAGAATTCAGCACCACAGATGAATTGTTAGTCTTGAGTCTTGACACACATATTAGTTGCTTCTAAATTAAATTGAGAGGCTTCATAAGCATGCCTGCTTGCAGTTGGTTCATTTTAGTTTACATATACTTGTGGCCATCTTATATTTCGTATGTCCATAATCATATTGGATTCAATTGTTTCGTGGTCACTGTTAGACACCAATACACGGTGATACATTTGGGATACCCACTCATATATATATTTTCTTTTATAGGTTATGGGTAGTGAGATATAGTATCCTTGAAACTATGGATACTTAATTGTACAAATGATAGAAGGCATTGGTGTGATTTTGAGATTATTGATATATGGGCTAAGTGTGGTATTTTTGATGATGAACCAATCTAAAAGAGTTGGGAGTAATATTTGTTTTAATTTTATCAAACTAGTGCATGATTGTGACAGTTTTGGGTGACCTTTGGTTGGGTTACCTTTTCTTTTTCCACTTCCTGCCATGCCAACACGGAAGAAAGATGAACTGCAGTTGATAAAATGTTGGTAGTTGCTTCTTCCACTTCCCTTCCACCTTTAGTTATTCTGTGAAGAAAAAAAAAAGCTCGGCACAAATACGATAATATGATGATCGTTTCATTCTCGCATTCTGTTGTTACATCCATACATTAATTGATTTCTATGATTCATGATCATAATATATTTTCTGCAGGTGCACTGATTTTTTAATATTACAAATATGAAGCATTACTTTGCTTAATACCTTGGAAATCTTATCGAACTTGAATTGCTGCAGATGAGGAAGACCGTATCATTGTTGCAGCTCATGCCATACATGGTAACAAATGGGCAGTAATAGCAAGGCTCCTGCCAGGTCGAACAGATAATGCTATCAAGAACCATTGGAATTCTACACTTAGGCGTCGGTGCTTGGAGCTGGGGAGGCTTAGACCTGGTGACATGTTGGAAGATGGCAGCCTTGACAGGACAAAAGCTTCCTCTGAAGAAACTCTGTCTGCTGGAGATATCAACTCATTCAGGTCAGCAGAAGTTAAAGACGTTGTGATGGAGAATTTATCTAATCAATATGCAGACAATGCTCAAACCAAGGCGGCTAATATTGTTGAAGCAAAATGTCATCCCACCCTTTCTCGTCCAGTGGCCCGCGTAAGTGCATTTAATGTTTATAACCCTCCCGATGCTCCAGCAAATGGCTCCATATTTTCAAGAACAGTTCCAATCCAGGGGCCTTTGGTCCAGCTCGCCAAACCTGATTTGGGTATCTGCAAATTTCTTGAAGATGTCTCTGCTGAGCCTACAGTTCCTTCACAATGTGGCCATGCTTGCTGTGCAGGTCCAAGTGGAGGCCCTTCTCAACACTCCTTGTTGGGGCCTGAGTTTGTTGAATATTTGGAGCCTCCCCCTTTCTCAAGTCATGAATTGATTTCCATAGCTACAGATCTGAACAATATAGCATGGATCAAGAGTGGCCTTGACAACATCGGTGCCAAAATGCCAGAAAATTCAAGCCAAAGAGTTTCTCAAGGGGCTGTTCCTACTTCATCTTATATGGGAATATTCGAACCAAGTTTGAAGCATGATCATGTACCTTTTGAGGACGACCGAAAGAAGTTGATGGGTATGATGACTGAAGTACTATCAAATCAGATGCAAAGGCAAACTTTTGCGGTTCCAACAGAAGTAGAGGGTCTCAGTTAAAATTCACGGTTCATGTTCAATCCTTTTGTGGCTTTGCATACCGGGAAGAGAAGCAATTCAATTTAGTCAAGTCATTACAGAATGAATACAAGAGAAAGGATTGTTTTTTTGTTGGGGAGACCCTGATTGCAGGCTGAAGTGATCATGACATTTTGATTCATACATGATATGTTCCTAAAGAAGGAAAATATATTGCTTGTCTATCAGATATTAGTAATTACAATAGTCAGTCATGCTCAGTCATAACTAGCCAACTTTGACATTTTATGGGTTTCTCATGCAGAGTCTCATTACTATGAGAAACTAAGTTAAGCTTGTTTATTGGTTACTTGTGCCAAAATGGAAAAGAAAGATTGACCACATAGTGGAATCAAAATGTTCTGATTCTTTTGCTACTGTTCTGGTTTTGATACAGGAAGATTCTTCCAAATTAAAGACCACATCTAGTTCTAGGAAGATACTAATAATGGTGCATTCTGGTGTTTTTGACTTTTTACAGAATTGGGATGAGTTGTCAGTTGACCCTAAGTCCTCAAACCAGGCCCAAAGTTACTGATGGAGGCCCATTGGGCTTTCTAGGAACAGAAACTGACCAATGTTTAGTTGGTTGGTTTGCTAATATTTTGCTTTCTAGCAGGAGATAAGTAGATTAAAATTACAATAAAATGTCAGAAGTACCCTCACCAAGCATAATCTTTTCACATGATAAAGTGGACTCCTGTCCCTGTCTTAACCTTCATATCAAATTTTCAATGATGCAGTAAAATCTGACAATCTGTTAAAAAATAAAAAGAAAAGAGAGAAGAGGACAAGAAAATATCTGGTTTTGGGACTCAAAATATGTAAGTGCTTGTCTGGGGAAAGAGAGCAAGATTTTGCACCCTTGTATTAATCAAATCATCCTCCAAAGCCTTTCTTCTTCTTCCTGCAATGATTTTGCATCTACCCAGTGTCTTCTTTACTGTGGATCTATATAAAAATCAAATCTTTAGAGAAAAAAGACAGAAACCACCCTGCAATAGAATGAGTAAAAAGTAAAAAAGCTTCAATTTTCTTTTTTATTTCTACTATTCAAGATCTGTCCTCATGTGCCTCTCTCTTCCCAATTTTTATGTTCATGTCCATGGACTGACCCGACACACTCCAGAGAGAGAGAGGTCACCTACCTAACCACAGTATAGTATTGACAGTACCCAGTAGCTCAAAATATCAAAGGACCCACCTTTCTTTTGTTGTGTCAAAGTTACAAGTGAACTTCTTCAACCCTTTGCGTTTTGTGGGCATTCATGAGCTCCTTCTCGCAAAGCCATTGATGAAGATTCTCTGTTTAGGTCTTGAGTCTTGACCATGGCAACGACTGTAGTAGACAACAAGTCCCATGTAGTTGATGTGCAAGGAGAAGGTGGTTGTGGGGACAGTAGGGAATCAGATGTGGTTGAGGAGCAGCACAGGTGTGATGGATCTGGTGCTGAGATTGTAGGTGTGTCCTCTGATAAGGAGAGGAGATCATCAGTGTCGTCCACTGTTTCTGAGTGTTCTGTGGAGGTGGAGGTGGATCTGGACAGTGAGCTCAAATTGCATTTGGAGAAAGTGGACAGAGATTGTAGGATTTGTCACATGAGCTTGGATTTAACCAATCAGGAATCTGGGACTCCCATTGAGCTGGGATGTTCCTGCAAGGATGATTTGGCTGCTGCCCACAAGCAATGTGCAGAAGCTTGGTTCAAGATTAAAGGAAACAAGTAAGTACCCAAAATGACTTCTCTTTTTTTGAGTTCTTGGTGATAACCCATTTGTCTGTTCGTGGAAATTTTCATTGAAAAAAGAAAAGAATCTTTGTGTTTATTGGTGTATGCTTGTTTAATGGTCTTGATTCTAGGGGCTTTTAGCATTTTGTTACTCTGAGTAGTGAGTCCCATACATTGGCTTTGTTATGAAATGCTTATACATAGTTGTGACTTTACTTTGGGTATTGTGGCACTTATCACTTCAATGTTGTAAGTTGTAACTAGGAATTTGTTAAAAAAAAGTCCACATTGGTGGCACAAAGAGAAAGGTAAAAGTAGATTGATGCACTATATTTAGGGAAATTGGAGAAAATGTAGTGCTAAAGATGAGACACTAGGATGCTCTGGATGTATTTCCAGCTATGTAAAATGATGCTTCCACATTTTTTTGGTGTTTCTGGAATCTTATTACGCCAGCATTTGCATCTCTTTGTTCTATCTGCTTTTTCTTCTTCTTTATCTATCATGCAAATTTGTTTTTGACCATTGGCAATGCACCTTTTAGTCTGGCACTTGCATGTACTCCTCAGTTGATGTATTGGCCTTGTTGATTCTATGTTTTCTAATTAAATCTTAAACACGCCCCGCATATAGTATTTCCATGGTGTTAAAGCCTCTTTAGTGTTAGTTTGTTATCATTGAATTGTATTTCGTTGATGCAAGGATGTATTCTACTATCATACGGGAGAAGTATAAACAACATAACAAGAACAATTAGAACAGATTAGGATTTTGCCTCAGCAGTTAAGCTTCCATGGCTTTTTCCTTTATCAAATTCAAACTAAGAACGATTTCAAGTCCAAAATTGAAATTGCAAAGACTGGACACAGAAGAACACCGCATCACAGAGTAAGGTATTTGAAAGAAACTCTGAGGCAGAAGTATAATCCTTCCACACCAACCTTTGCCACAACCATTCTATATAGAGTATAGACTTAAATTTCTCGAAACCTCTCTGGTGCACAAATCAACTTTTGGCTGATTCTCTACATACTCATCTGCACCTTGCGCTGCACCAGTTAGTTGGAATACCTTTTCAGCCTTGCCATCGGTTTCTTCACCAACGGCCTTCTTACTGCTCACACTATTTCTTTTAAAACATCGTTATCGTTTTGAGCCTTTTTTTTTCTTCTTTCAGTTTCTGACCATTATGTTACTTCTTCTCCAACATTCATTCCAGTAACACCGGCAAAGGTGTATGAATTATGAATTTTTTCCTTGGGTCATTTTTTGTTGATTAACCAAGGAGTGGTTTCAGTACCAGCTTGCTTTGGAATGATTCAGTGGCTATAATTGTCAACAGTTTCAAATGAAAAATCCTATTTGTCTTTATTGCATTTGATTCTCTCTTCAATTTCTGATATTACTTGATATGAAGTTACCTTTACTGGGTTTTACAGTTTATTTGCATTAGTTTGAATGCATATAGATACAAAAAAAAAAAAAAAAAAAAATGTCACCAGATAAATACATAAATCTATTGTTTATTTGTACAGTGTGGCGTGAATACTATAAATTTGTTTCCTAGCTCGAAATTTCTTTCGAGTTCCAAAGTGCATAATGTTTTTATGCTATAAAAAATTACTCTTCTTTTTGTATTGCTTGGTATGCTGTAACATGAATTACCATAGATATAGGTCTTACTTCTTGCATGTAAGGAATGACAATTTTCTTTTATGTTTTCTTTGGAACAAGTTAAGGTTTGAATCCTTATCATGTTTGTTTCACCTAGTTTACATTTCACATTATGTTTCTCTTTTAATTTGCTTTGTTTCATCATTGTTGTTTAACATCAGAACCTGCGAGATTTGTGGATCAACTGCACGCAACGTAGTGGGTGCAAATGAGGCCGAGCTGATGGAACAGTGTAATGAGGCTAGTGATGGTGCAGCGGTATCTGCACCTCTGCATCCAGCAGAGACCCGGAACTTCTGGCAGGGTCACCGGTTTCTCAACTTCTTGCTAGCCTGTATGGTTTTTGCCTTTGTCATCTCGTGGCTCTTCCACTTCAACGTGCCATCGTGAAGTTCTGTAATAGGCTATTATAAGGATCGCTCTACGTTCCATCATTCTTGTTGAAATCGATCTTAGTCTCCTCGTACTGCATACTGTTTATAGTAGTAGTGTCATATCAGAGTTTCTACCAACTTCTGAGTAGTTTATTTTGTATCGATTTTTATCTGATATTAGATGCATCACTAAAAATCCTATATATGTATCAATGTGTGTGATTTTATTGGCTTCATAATATAGCCTCAGTCTCTTCTCTATTTGGATAATGAAAGCTTTCTTGATTTGGTGACTTTTCATTGAAATGAAAGTGAACATTCATATGTTGATGACATCTGCAAGAGTTACTCCGAAGAACATGCCGCAATTTGCGGTGACATGGCAGTTTAAATCTTAATCCATCCAGGTGTAAGCTGATGGTGTACTGGAAGTTGAGTCACATTTATTGTGACAAGTCATTGGAGTTTTGCAAAACCTTCTCTTGAGTAGGCGTTGAGATTGATTCGTTGGTTTGTTTGCTTATACATCAAGCAACTGAACCTATGATTCATTGCATGATATGGCTTACATATTTGACCTATAAGAAATATAATTATGTAACATTTTCATATCTCTAAACGTATTGAAAAATCTTATAGATCAATAAAGACCGTATGCTCTTTGCCGTATCGGCTTAAAAAAGTTTATATCTTTTTGGCTGTTGATGATTTTCTTAGGATAGAAAATAAAGCGAGAAGATCCAAAAGCACTTGTAAGACTGAAGTCAATATAAATTTATAAACCAATTAATTGACGAAGGTAACAACAAGAAAACAAGATAACGATTAAGGTAGATTGGGCCAGATGGATTAAACGTTTCACATTTTCTTTGAGGTCTTAGGTTTGAGTCTCTCTACTGACGGTATAGAGTATATTATTTGAATTTATAGGAGAGAATTACCCCCTGTTATGTACATCAACTCATCAAAAAAAAAAAAAAAAAAGATAACAATTGCTCTTTAATCAATGGGCGAAAGTGTCGTTTGTACTCTCATTAAGAGGTCGTTTGAGAAGCATCACTCCAAAAATTAGGAGAGTAGTCTTTGGTTAGGAGTGTTCAAAAAATTGAATCGGACGTTTTGTCGGAGAAAAGAAATGGGTCGTGCGCTTTGGGATGGGCCACTTAGGTTGAACGAACACCCTCTGTCGCGACAAGGCTTGCCTGGCGGACATCCATGGCTGGCTTCCCGTTTGGACGGACGGACGGGCCATGGGGCTTGACGGACACCCTTCGTCGCGATGGCCGTCGCAACTGGGCTTGCCTAGCAAGCCTCCATAGGTTGGTTTCCCGTTTGGATGGACGAACGGGCCATGGGGCTGGATGGACATCCTTCGTCGCGATGGTTGTCGCAACGTACGGGGCTTGCCTGGCGGACCTCCATAGGCTTGTTTCTTGTTTGGACGGACGAACGGGACATGGGGCTGGACGGAAGCCCTTTGTCATGGCAGGGCATGTCTGTAGGGCCTCCATAGGTTGGCTTCCCGTTTGGACGGAGGGACGTTCAATGGGGTTCGACGGGCACCCTTCGCCGTGACAGGGCTTTCTTAGCGAACCTCCATAAACTGGCTTTTCGTTTGGACGCACGAACGGGCCATGAGGTTTCTTGGGTCTTGAAAATGCCTAAGCTCGAGCATTTGGCTTGGGATAGCCCGTCTCATGACTTTTGGGTATCGTCCATTGGCACTTGGCATGCACAATGCCTTCAGGCGTCGACCATTGGTACTTGACATGTGCATTGGCCTTAAACGTCAACCATTGACAATTGGCATACGCAATGGCTTTAGGCGTCGTCCATTGGCACTTGACATGCACAATGGCCTTGAACTTCGACCATCAACACTTGGCATGCGTCATGGCCTTGGGCGTTGCCAAGCGACGTTGGATGTTGCCGACGGCTTTGGAGGCAACCATTGGCGTTGATTGCGCGCAATGGACTTGGGTGCCACCAAGAGACGTTAGATGTCGTCGACGACTTCAGAGGCGACCCTGGGCGTTTGGCACGCACAATGACTTGGACACCGCCAAGCAACGTTGGGTGTCGGTGACTTCTTCAGGGGCAAGTCTTGCCGTTCGGGTGCCTTAGACACACGACTTCTCGTGGGGCTTTAAAGTTGAGAAGTTCGATGACGTGGCGCTCAGGTGCCACATGTCTTGTTTTAATTGTTTTTAAACTTATGTTATTTTGGGTAGCATCAGAGAGTGTACTAAATAGATAGACAATCATGGAGGTGTGGAGGCTATGACTTGGCCTATTAAAGCCGCAACCTAATGCCTAAACTATTATGATGAGATGCTTAGGCGTCAAGTGTTAATTCGCTAGTGATCGCTAAAGATGTGTCGAGAATAAAGGGTGAAAAATAATGTATCATTGTCATATAAAGATACGTGAGATGTAGTCATTATTAGGTATTATTAAACCTAATTTAAAGATAGGAATCAAATCAATTGCAAAACAAAAAGAGAAGAGAAAGCATGCACCATGACCTTAGGTAGCTAAATGGGACAGTTATTTAGATTGAGTATCTTGTAAATGTGTGTGTCCTCTCAGCTACCCATACATGGAATCTCAATTATAAGGCATGTCTAATACGACGGCCAAACCACGTTTTAGCCGACCTTTTGTGAATAATATATAGCTGCAGGTGTGGCTTTAGATTTCATTTGATAGTCTTCAACCCAACACTCAGGTAGGTGCATATGATCATGCCCCCATATGCTACATCTAATCCATTTCTCGATCCAATCAATTTTCAGGTCGGACTAGATCAAACTTATACGAAAGATTTCATACATTCAACACTAGAAGGTGAAAACAAACTTATCCATCACCCAAATCTCAAAACCTTTCCATACGCATTTGAAATTAGATTTTATCAATTGGATCCGAGACCGAAATTGTCTTCTGTGTGAGCATTAGCGGCCAACAGCAAAATGCATGAACTATGCACAAAAGACAAACCCAAACCCAAACCCATATGGCAAGTCACTTATGTAGACAGCAATTGTTAAATTAATGGTTAATGAGAATCATTTTTTATGTATTTTATGTTGCAAAACCAAATTCATGATTTTAGATTTGGTAGAACTCATTACCAACAAAATTACATGTTAGCATTTATAAAATGAAGAATCCTATGTTGTATGTACTTGGAAGACAAATAATTTATGTTAGAATTCTTTTGTTTCAATCATAAGGTATCCAAAGCTTCATTTCAATTTTCCAAAAGTGTTCAATTTACGAATTTACATATGGCACACAAAAATAAATTTGGCCCCTAGCTTGCACAATATCAATGTTTACCACCTACTCACACATACCTTCATTGATACAACTCATTTATGTGCCTTTAATTGAAGCCAACTATAATTAATTAATTTATTTATGATAAAAATTATAAACTTTAAAGTATACATGACCGTTACTATACAAATAGTGTTCAACAATTGTGTTCAGCAAACATGGTGTTACAACAACACACAATACTAGCTATATTTGATGATACACAAAAGAAATACTATAAGTTTTATGTGAATAAAAATGTGACATGTGGCATTGAAACGCCACTTTACCAAACTTTACGAGTACAAAAGTTGTTTCAAGAACATGTGCCCAAGACACTCGACCGGATACGGGCTTGCTCTCGAAACGTGAATTTGCATACATACTCCCGAATCCATCGCGTGCAACCTAAGTCATGGGTCGCACCCGAGATCCTCGACGACACCCGTTGTCATCAAGGGAAACTGACATCGTCAATGGCGCTCAAAACCCTCGCGTGCTCTTGAAGTCATGGGTCAAACCCGAGAATGTTGATCACTACCAAAACCTCATAGTGAGTTCAAAGCCACACAAACACCTCCAAGTCATTAATGGAGTTAAGCAATACCAAAGGGTTCCACGTGACAAAAGAAATCAAGAATGACATCGGACATTGGCTGCGCGCAGCCAACGACCATCGCTACGAGAGCGGAGATTTCAAACCTCGAGGGATTTCACCTATTTCTTTTTACTCAGGTTGTCATTTGGGGGTACAGGGAAAGCCATAACACTTCATTACCATCCATAGATGTCCTTACCTCGTGTCTCAAGGCCTTGCAAATTCCTCTCAACGCACTGAACATCGATCACAATCGAACAACATTCTTGAAACTCTAGGACACTACACCTCCTGCGGTAAAGGCATTTAGAGGCTTCGACAAACACGTCAACATGGGAGAGACGTGTGAGGACTCTCAGATTGCCCCGGGGGTCTTGGAGCTCATTGCGGAAGCTAAATGTTCAAAAGAGGTGAAGATGAGCTCTATCTCTAGTGGCTCTATGTGTAATCGAGCGATAACCACGACTTAGCAAAGACTTGGCTCATGCACCAATGCTAGCGAGAGTGAGCTTCGTGCGTGCTTGTAATCGCGATTACAAGCCATTCACAAGCCATCAGTACATTTGTTACTGTAAGTAAAGGAATGATGATATTTTTCATTCATGATTCCAAAAATAGTCCAAAGGATCTCTAAAAGTTTGTATTAAAAGTGAGCTCATCCCTTAATAATGTGGTTTAACCACACATGATACAAGTGTAAACAAATGAATGTTAGCAAATGTAGTATGGGACCCAAATCAAGATTAGGAAAAGAAAATTAAATAGCAACAAAAAATCAAAGTATAGATTGATAGAGAGAGAGCGTGCAGACACGACATGAACAAGGCGAAGCACGTTAGAGGCGGGTCCATGGTCGGTTGGTGATGTCCACCAGCTGCTACCTTTCAGTTCAAGACATTACACCATTGCTTCTCTAAAACCCCATTACTCTGTTTCTCAATTTCTCTCAATCTCTCTCTGTTTCCGTATCTTAATTTTACAATTATTCTCATGAGGAAGCTCTGTCCCAACTACGATCGCGAAGATGGTCTCGACACCGTCCTCGAGGTTCCCATCCCGGAAGAGATGTTCTCTTCCTCCTCCAAGAACAACTCCTCCTCCTCGTCCCACATTTCGCTCCACAGCTACATGAAATCCTGGATGCGACCCCACTCCGAGCCGCCGTCAATGACCACCCTCTTGGGCGGCCGGAGCACGGAGATCCAGCTCCTCCTCGGCGTCATCGGAGCTCCGCTGATCCCTCTCCCAGTCCACTGCGAAGAACCCATCAATCGGAACATCAAGGACTGTCCCATTGTGAGTTAAAAACGAGTCGATCACCAACTGTTCGACGAATTGTCTGAGAGAAAGTTGCGATTTTTATTTTGTTGTCTGTGTTTGTAATGTGAATCGATTTGCTTTATGCAGGAGGCTTCCATGGCCAAGTATATCGTGCAGCAGTATGTGGCGGCGGTGGGCGGAGAAGGGGCTTTGAATTCGATTGACAGTATGTGCGCCATCGGGAAGGTGAGGATGGGGACGTCGGAGTTCAGGTCCGGGGAAGGGATGGGGTTGAGTAGAACAATGGAAGTGGAGAGATGGGTGGGTTTGTGCTGTGGCAGAAACGGCCGGAGTTGTGGTGCTTGGAGCTGGTGGTGTCTGGGTGCAAGATCAGTGCCGGGAGTGACGGCAAGGTGGCTTGGAGGCAGACCCCTTGGCACAATTCTCACGCCTCCCGAGGTCCTCCGAGGCCTCTCCGGCGACTCTTACAGGTACTACTACCATTAATTGATTCAATTAACCCATTTTTTATTATCTTGTTTGATATTGTTGTTGGTTGGTGAATGGTGATGGTGTGTTGTTTCCTTCCTCTTGTTCTGGAGCTGCCTTTTACTGCTTTCTTTATGGACTTTGCTTTTTTAATTTAGGCACTGTTGATCACATTGCACTTGTCTTCTGGGATGTTTTTCATGTTAAAATTTCACTGTTCACTAGTATGTCATATCCCATTTCTGTGGTGGGGCATGTTTGGTGCTTCAGTTTCATGTTCATTGTGATACAATGTCAAAAAAGTTTCAATTTTGAACCCCACTTCCAATAGTAAATGAAAGCTAGATGTCTTACCTAAAATAAGAATCAAGAACCTGAATTAGGAACCAAGAGTGGATCCTTTTTTTTTGTCATGTAAGTCTCTGTGAAACAAAAACACAGCCTAAGGCACACTGTTAGTTAGCAGAATTCATTGTAGGACCTTTGTCACTGAGTTTAATGGGAATGATGCTATCATTCTGTGCTTGAAGGCTCTCATGAATCATGATCTCTTTTCTTACTTTTAAGCTGTAAGGACCTAATTTCCATGCTCAATGAAACTAAAGAAGTTTTCTTGGTAACTTAGTGATCACTTCAATATTCACTGTGGGCCTAAGTAACTTTACTTTTCAGGCAGGCTGTTGCTTCTCTTTTCTCAACAGTTTATCAAATCATTTGTTTACTCTGGCTTCTCTTGATGGTTTTCTACTATTCTAGGCCCTTAAAGTATAGTTGTCCATGGAAAAGTCTACACTTGAGGATAAAGAAGAAAAATATTCAGCATTTCTTTATTTTTATTTTTTTTAAAAAAAGAAAAAAATCTAGTCAACCTTTTCGTTTGATAGAGATAAAACATAAAAGTCAATGTTGTAGTTGTCCACCATTCTCTCCCTTTGATCAAGGTAAGCTGCCAGATAATATATCTCCTGACCCTTTCAAACCAAGAAATTGTAAGGTCTTCACTGGGCCCAATTAGGTTTAGTAGTTGTTAGCTCATCAACATCTGTAAGATCCAATAACTCTTTGTTGCAACTTCTTAATTTTCCCTTTTTTGGCCAACTTCATTAGGCTTTCGCCATCATAGAGTCTGTATGCTACGGAGTCTAACTTCGTTTTTGCAAAGTAGCTGTTTCGCTTTATATTTTCTCTTAGAATCGTGTATTTTTTTCTCATCTGGTACTTGTTTCTACATTACATTATCGCTCATGCTAGAATGAAACACATTTCACAGGGTGTTGATCCAAGATCCACTGCCAATTTGTTCTCAAGTTCCATCTGCATTGGTGAGAAGACCATCAACGACGAAGACTGCTTCATCCTGAAACTAGAAGCCGAGTCCTCAGCTCTAAGAGCAAGAAGCAGCCGCAACGTGCAAATCATCCGGCACACAGTGTGGGGCTACTTCAGCCAAAGAACAGGCCTCTTGTTCCAACTAGAGGACTCCCACTTGCTCAGAATCAAGTCATCGGGCAACGACAGCATCTTTTGGGAGACGACAATGGAGTCATTGATATTGGACTACCGAACCATAGATGGCATCAACATTGCACACGCGGGGAAGACCTCAGTCTCGCTGTTCAGGTTTGGGGACAGCTCGGAACCCCATTCGAGGACGAGGATGGAAGAGGTTTGGGAGATAGAGGAATTGGACTTCAACATCAAGGGGCTGTCAATGGACTGCTTCTTGCCTCCGGGAGACCTGAAGAAAGAGGAAGAAGGGTGCCATGGCGCGCGTGTCATGACCGGCAACAATAAGAAGATACCGTTTAACATACGAAGTGTGTCCTCTAGGATTAGTGCTTCAAAAATTGCAAAAATTGTTGCTATTAATGTTGTTGATGACGATGATGATGATTCGGATGATACATCTGGCTGTGATTATTTGTAATTGAGCTGGTTTCAGTTTGTACATATACGATCATGTTATATATGATGTTCACCTTAGCTATAGACATACAGTTGCAAAAAGGGAATGATACGTTGGATAATGGAATTGCTGAAAACATCTTCCATTTAGAAATTTTTGCTGTGGAAAACAATGTTGTTGAAATCAAACTAAAAATTACAATAAACTCAAATTACTAAAACTCCAAATTAAAAAATCCTAAAATCAAAATGAACAACCATAAGTTTGGGCTTAATTTTTTGGCAGCAATGCCCTACAACCTACTGTCTTTGTACGAATCCTCTGTTTGCGATCCTGTAATAAGGATTGAAAGTTAGTAATCTTTGTAAAATTATGTGGATTTTTTTTGTTGTTAATCATGCTAAATAAGATCCATTGATGAGTTTTTGGATCAAAATTTGTCGAATTATTTCAATCCTAGTTCACTTAGGGCAAAATTAGACAGGTAAATCAAAGTAAGTAAACTTGGTCAAAAAGGGTCAAATTTAGTCAATTTAGGTCTCACATAGTGAAACTGAGTTTAAAGATAGTCAGAACTAAGTAATTAAATGTGGAATGGGAAGGTGTGTGGTGGCGACCGGAGGTGCTGGAGCGGCATATCTGGTAGAGGTGGTAGAAGCTAGGGCAGTAAACCTGTTTTCTTTTTTTTTTTCTTTTTTTTTGAAAATAATAATCCATTGATTATTTTCGTTGAATCACAGTAGTTACAGCCCAAACTGAAATACAAACAGGC